>CM052711.1:91507889-91524772 GCA_028551405.1 Uromys caudimaculatus | reverse complement strand
TAACAAAAGCAGGATAATATTGTCTTTTTTCTTACCTACTTTTGGTTTGTATTTCTTTGGTGATTTTAATTCACAACAATTACCTGGGTTTTTATTACTTAGACTCCCATCTGGTCTTCTCAGCTACTAATTCTGTGATTTGGCTCTTAGGACTCAACTTCAGAAAGACTCCATTGTTATAAAGTGTGAAAAATTGGTAAGGATAACTAAATTACATGTAACTTACAATCTGAATCTTTTGTGAAGCATCTGATACATAAGAAGCATTCACTAAGCTGTGATAATTATGCTGAGGCCATTGATCAGAACTATTCACTTAGAGGAGACACCTCTATGCATTTTATTTTCTCAGGTTTCTGATAGACATATTGTGTGAATGGAATGCATCTACACTGGCAATTGTTGTAGTTGGCCTATTATGTCTTTAGAGGTTTCTGTAATTGAGAGTGCTTACTATCTTCTGATTCTTGGCCTTTTAAAGTTCTCAAGATCTGATACATCATAACTCCTTTGCCGAGTGTATAAGTTTGTTTGTTTTAACCTGGGTGAGGGTGGATCAAACTGAGACTACTATGCAAAAGTATACTTTTCAGTAATTTCATATTCATATATGTATGTAATAGAACTCACACTTTGAGCATTGTAGGCAAGTGTTTTAAGTCTGAACTACATTATAACATAATACATAGTTTTCTGTTTTTTTTTAATCATTACATATTTTTAAAGTGATATATTTTCATTCTAAGAGAAATTTACTAGTAGATAACTATCTTAGACTCTTAAGAAAAGAGTAATTTATTTCAATCCCATTCTGCTGATTTAAAGTTACTTTTATTTTGTTAGATTCTAGGAATCTATATTACAATCTAATGATGACTTTACTATTTGTTGATGTTAAATATTAGGTTATAAAAAGTTCTCTGTAGCCTTTTGTTAAATGGTGTGGCATAGCTAACATAGCACTGGGCTAACATACCTGGCTAGTGAGGAGTTCTGGGTACAGCTCATACTTCTTAAGATATTTCTGTGACACAGAGAACCAGACAATCTGTATACCCGGGCGATTTTGCCAGTAATTCTATCCTACCAGTGTTTAGTTCCCAGAAACTATGTTTTTTGCTGCTCTTTTTCATTTGATGGCACCATTACTAGATTTTCAGCACTGGACTAGATTTAGTTCATTTGATGAGTATTTAGTAATAAAGAAAAATAATGCTCACATTTTTTATATAATACTTTTATTTTTCCCATTCTATATAATGAATGAGCTAATAATACAGAAACAAATGCTAGAATTACAAATTTTTAAAGAAAGAACAGAAATACAGCCTGTGAGGTGGAAGTAGGCAGATGGGTAAGGAAGCACCCACAGAGAAGGAAGAAGAGAGGAGATGGGATAGGGGATTTGTGGAAGGGAAACTAGGAAAGGGGATAACATTTGAAATGTAAATAAGTAAAATAACCAATGAAAAATAAAATAATAAATTATATAAAAACTTACACATATAATACATAATAATAATACTTTTTTTTGTACAGAGAGACCAAAGATGAAAAAATTCAATAAACAAACACCAAAAATATCTCCAGAAATATCTTAAAAATCATTTTCTAAATCCAATTAAGGTAATAGTAAAAAATCTACAATACATTTTGAATCATAATTAATCCACATTGAAAGTGATGATTCCATTGCTAAAAATGTGGGTAAGTGAGATGGCTCAGTGGATAAAAGAACCAACACTTCAAATCTCAGGACCACAGTCCAAACCCTACAAACCATGATTTGAGAGAATCAACTCCCAAAAGTTGTCATCTGAGTTAATATCACTGCCTCATGGCAAATATGGGCCTGTGGTCCCACTAAGCAAATCAAGCTTTCACCAATGAGAGCAATACTGTCCCTACATTTTCAAAGTTCTAAATGTCTCCAATTACATTACACTGTTTCTCTCAGTTATCAACTTGTAAGTAGACTTCTTCCAAAACTCAGGGGACATTTCTGTTGACAATGTTAGAAGAATAAGGAAAAACTCAAAGTTTTAACATGGAGCATGATTTTGGAGAACAGACCATACAGTGGAGGAATCCAGATAATAAAGGTAGAGAACCCAAAGAATATGAAAGTTGGAGCTAATGAGTACAAGTGGTAAGTGGAATCACAAAAGGTCATTGATGTCACTTAAAAGACAAATGACACTCATCTTAGAAAGTGATGGAGACCTGTACTATAGACTCCATGAATGTACCCCAAGGCCAACATTGATGACCAAAGTGACAGTATAATGAGATGGCAGAGCTTTAGACTAGTGAAGCCTAATGGTATGTCTTCATATCACTTGGTGAGGTTGGAGGTGTTCTGGAAGGAAATTGTGGGAATCCTACACTCAGACTCTATATTGATTTGCATTTCATGTATTTCTCAGTTTATTCCATCACAGACTTCTGATATGGTATGCTGTCCTCATTAAAAGTCCAGAGTAGGGAATAACTAATTTTGGACTGAAACTTCCAGTAATAAATGCCATTTTTTTCATACATAAGTTAATAATTTCTGGTATTTTGTGATAGTCACATAACTATCACAAATTAAAGATTTGTAGATTAAATTAAGGGTATACTTTTTCCACTTGCTAATCTTTCACCTTCTGGTACGATACCTATTTAACCACATTCAGATTACTTTTTCTCATTAAACTCTTGATTTTTTTTTATTCTGTGGTATTAATAGATGTAGGAAGGAATGAATGAATAAATAATAAAACAAAACAAGCAGAAATAAAGTTAATCAAATTCAGGGCTGAAATCATCCAAGTAGAAACAAAAAAGAATGATACAAAGAATCAAAAAAACCAGGAGCTGATTCTTTGAGAAAATCAACCAAATAGGTAAACCCTTAACCAAACTAACTAGAGGCCACAGAGACAGTATCCAAATTAACAAAATCAGAAAGGAAAGGGGAGATATAACAACAGAGACTGAGGAAATTCATAAAATCATCAGATCCTACTACAAAAATCTATATTCAACAAAATTGGAAAATCTGGATGAAATAGACAATTTTCTAGACAGATACCAAATACCAAAGTTAAGTCAGGATCAGATAAACCATATAAGCACTTCCATAACCCTAAAGAAATAGAAGCAGTCATTAAAAGTCTCCCAACCAAAAAAAGTCCAGGACCAGATGGGTTCACTGCAGAAATCTATCAGACCTTCAAAGAAGACCTTAAAACAATGCTCTTCAAACTATTCCACAAAATAGAAACAGAAGAATCACTACCCAATTCATTCTAAGAAGCCACATTTACCCTAATATAGCAAAACATCACAAAGACCGAACAGAGAAAGAAAACTTCAGACCAATTTCCTTATGAATATCCATGCAAAAATACTCAATAAAATTCTTGCAAATTGAATACAAGAACACATCAAATCATCATTCACCACGATGAAGTAGGCTTCATCCCAGGCATGCAGGGATGGATCAATAGTTGGAAATCCATCAGTGTAATCCACGACATAAAAGTATCTCAAAGAAAAAAAAAATCACAGTTTCATTTCATTAGATACAGAAAAAGCATTTGAAAGAATTCAACATCCCTTCATGATAAAAGTCTTGGAAAGATCAGGAATTCAAGGCACATACCTAAACATGGTAAAAGCAATATACAACAAATCAGTAGCCAACGTCAAATTAAATGGAGAGAAACTCGAAGCAATCCCACTAAAATCATGGACTAGACAAGGCTGCCCTCTCTTTCCCAATCTATTCAATATAGTACTTGAAGTCCTAGCTAGAGCAATTAGACAACAAAAAGAGGTCAAAGGGATACAAACTGGAAAGGAAGAAGTCAAAATATTACTATTTGTAGATGATACGATCATATACTTAAGTGACCAGAAAAAATCCACCAGAGAACTCCTAGAGCTGATAAACAACTTTAGCAAAGTGGCTGGATATAAAATTAACTCAAACAAATCAGTAGCCTTCCTATACTCGAAGGATAAACAGGCTGAGAAGACTCTAACCAAAAACGTGAAAGATCTGTATGACAATAACATCAAGTCTCTGAAGAAAGAAATTGAAAAACACCTCAGAAGATGGAAAAATCTCCCATGCTCATGGATTGGCAGTAGTAATATAGTAAAAATGGTCATCGTGCTGAAAGCAATCTACAGATTCAATGCAATCTCCATCAAAATTCCAATTCAAATCTTCATAGACTTAGAATGAACAATTCTCAAATTCATTTGGAATAACAACAACAACAACAACAACAACAACCAAGGATAGCAAAAACTATTTCTCAACAATAAAAGAACTTCTGGGGGAATCAGCATCCCTGATCTCAAGCTGTACTTCAGAGCAGTAGTGATAAAAACTGCATGGTATTGATACAACGACAGACAGGAAGATAAACAGAATAGAACTGAAGACCCAGAAATGAAGCCACCCTGCTACCATCACTTGATCTTTGACAACCATCCAGTAGAAAAAAGATAGCCTTTTCAACAAATGGTGCTGGTTCAACTGGAGGTCAACATGTAGAAGCATGCAAATTGATCCATTCCAATCTCCCTGTACAAATATCAAGTCCAAGTGGATCGAGGACCTCCACATAAAACCAGATACACTGAATCTAATAGAAGAGAAAGTGGGGAAAAGTCTCGAACATATGGGGCCGGGGGAAAAGTTCCTGAACAGAACACCAGTGGCTTATGCTCTAAGATCAAGAATAGACAAATGGGACCTCATAAAATTGCAAAGCTTCTGTAAGGTAAAGGACACTGTCATTAGGACAAAAGGACAACCAACGTCCGATAGAGGGCTAATATCCAATATATTCAAAGAACTCAAGAAGTTAGACTCCAGAGAACCAAATAACTCTATTAAAAAATGGGGACCAGAGCTAAACAGAGAATTCTCAACTGAGGAAACTCGAAGGGCTGAGAAGCACCTAAAGTGCGAAGAGCTAGCTGTCCCATCCCGCCTGGGGGCCCTCCCGGGAGGGACTATCGACCAGGGTCTGAAGTGCCCTGCCTGCAGGACACTCAGGTGCTGAGGGGGGAGCTGTGGATAATGGAAAGAAAGACAGGAGACCAGGAATGCCTGGGAGCAAGTTGAAATGTTCGATCAAGCTCCAAAAAATGGCTTTATTGCTACGTTTATATAGACATTTCAAGGTGGAAAGGGCAGGAGTAAGAAGATTATTAGAGGTCACTACAGGGCAGGAAGAGATAGAGGGGGAGAAGTTTCTCAGGGCCGCTTAATTGCAGCCAAGTATCACATGTAGTAAATCAGCGCAACAAACCTCAAGACAGCGGGGATGTCTCAAGGTTTCTCTGGAGCCACAGGCTACTACAAACAAACCATCTAATCACCTCAAAGGACATCTGCAGAGGGGAGTAATCAAAGGAATGTCTGCTAAGGCCTGGGACCCTCTGGCTAGCTGGGAAGAGCAAGGCCTTAGCTGCCAACAAGGCCATTTGGTCTCCGGCACTAAAGAAATGTTTCCTTAGTCATCAGGGAAATGCGAATCAAAACAACCCTGAGATTCCACCTCACACCAGTCAGAATGGCTAAGATCAAAAACTCAGGTGACAGCAGATGCTGGTGAGGATGTGGAGAAAGAGGACCACTCCTCCATTGCTGGGGAGATTGTAAGCTTGTACAACTACTCTGGAAATCAGTTTGGAGGATCTTCAGAAAACTGGATATAATACTACCTGAGGACCCAGCTATACCACTCTGGGGCATATACCCAGAAGACCCTCCAACATGTAATAAGGGCACATGCTCCACTATGTTCATACCAGCCATATTTATAATAGCCAGAAGCTGGAAACAACCCAGATGTCCCTCAACCGAGGAATGGTTACAGAAAATGTGGTACATTTATACAATGGAATACTACTCAGCTATTAAAAACAATGACTTCCCGAAATTCACAGGCAAATGGATGGAACTTGAAAATATCATTCTGAGTGAGGTAACTCAGTCACAAAAGAACAAACATGGTATGTAGTCACTGAAATGTGGATATTAGCCCACAAGTTCAGAGTACCCAAGTGCCAGAGACCAAATGGTCTTGTTTGAACCTTGCTTATTTTTAATTAGAATGCATTATAACTCATTAAATGTTTACTGTGTCAGGCATCATTCAGGGACATTAACATACTTAATCCTCCCATAAATTCTATAACTTTAATTAATGAAGAAACCTTAGCAAAGTAAGTTATATAATTTAATCAATGTATTCTGTCAGTAGGTTTGCATAATAACCATCATTTACTGAGAGTCCACTATCCAATGCATAATTTCATTACTAAATGCTATATAAAATATCTGAGTATTTTGAGGCCCAATATTTAATCCGGGATCAGTGAATGTCAATTTCTATTTCAAAAGTTTTAGGTGTTTTGCATTATCAATATACTTCAGAGTCCAAATATAAGTACAAGCACCTATAGCCACCTAATTTTTGACAAAGATGCCAAAACATGATCATTGTAGAAAAGCAAACCTTGTAGAAACTGGATATCTACATGCAGAAGAAAGAAATTTAATCCTTCACCCTCACTTAAATCTAAGCAGCACAAACATCTGAATGTTAGATTTGTAAACCTGAAATATCTAGAATAGGATATACACTTTTGAATATAATTTTAGATTAGTGTGGCTTTCAGATTTCATCAGAGAAATTCCTTTGTGCAGTACACAGTGACGAACATAGAATATCACAACTCCTCGGAGTAAAAATAAAATTTAAGGTATCTTTGTGTCTTTTTTTCAGAGATAAGCTGGACATCTATATCACCCATCCACACAGCAAAGACTGTAACATGCAGACATAGGGTGACTGAGCAATCTGAAATGAAGCATCTTTTGTACATAACAGGAGAATGTTATTTACAATCTCATAGTATCTGTGGTTCCTAACACAAGACCTGTCACAGATCAAGACAATCAACACTTTGCATGAAGAGGGGAAGGGTTCATGATATCCCATCCGTAACTGAGGGTAGGTACATTTAGTTTGCTGTAAGATTGTGGTTCATTGTAGGTTAAACATCTCCCAGTGGATGACCCTACACCTAGACATATATAGGCAAGAAAAATTGACCCTGATAGGTCATTAATTTTTAAAGAAGGACACAAAGTTGGAAAGAGAAGTGGGTGTAAATTTGGGTAGAATTAAGGTGAAAAATAAAGGCTGAGTATGATCAAAGGAAATTGTATGAAAGAAATAATAAAAATAAAATTTTTGCACTTGTGTGTTTTAAACGATGCACTTTTAAAATAAAAAAGAAATAAAGTTAGAAAAAGTTTTATTATCAGTAATAGAAACATTTATATTGATTTTATTTTGAGATTTAAGTGGCCTAAGTGCAGAACTAAAGAAAATGGGCATCTGTTAATATTCAGAAATTAACTGCAATACTAAAAAGACTTCTACACAATTTTCAGCATGAAAAAAAATCCACAATTGCACATTCATTGCTGGTTTGATTTTTTATTCAATCTTTTGGTTGGTGTTTTAAAATACAGTATAGAACTATATACAACAAGATTGCTCTTAAATATTTTAATTGAATTTTGTTAAAGTGCACCTAACAAAAGAGGAAATATTTCAATTTTTTCCTTCCTTCCTTTCTTTTCTTTTTCTTTCTTTTATTTGCCAGTTTTGCTGAAGAAAGATAATTGACAACTCTGTAAGTCCATGCACAAGTCCATTAAACATTTGGATGTTCACTAAATTGTTAGGATTTCTTTCATAAAACACAGAAAGATCAAAATGAATCACCTGTAAATAAGGAAGGTGTTAATTGCACATAAAGAAATTTATCAAAATGTGTGTCGATGTTGGTTTAGAAATTTATCAAAATGTGTGTGAGTATGTTGGTGTGGTTCATATGTATATGTGGTATGTGCATATGGGTACTTTTATATATGCATGGTGTATACATGTTTTATGTGTGTGCATGTATAGGTATGCATGGCTTGTATGTGGTGAATGTATGATATGTGTGGTGATATACATATATATATGTGTGTGTGTGTATATATATATATATATATATATATATATATATATATATATATATATATATATAATGTAATCCATGCCATCTTCACATGCCATCTTCATTAGTTTTCTGAGCATATGCCTCAGTGGCTCCTAGTACTTAAAATCATTGTTTTTCTAGTAGACACATGGCCCCTTACAGCCTAGAATTCTCATCCTCATGTAGGTAATTACTGATCTCTCTTTTAATAATGTCTCTCACATCAATAGTTCAAGAACTATGAGTACATCCTTATATCCCCCTATTAGAAGCTATAACCATTACTGAGTATAGATATGGCAGTAATATTTGAACTGAACAATATATCATATTGAATGACACCATTGTTAAAATGTCATGCTTAATCACAGGAACATAAAGCTGTAAAAACAAAGGATATTTGTTTTTCATAACCTGTGGTCCTTACTCCTACTATATATAAGTAAATTATATAGTGAAGGCAATAAATAGATCCATGTTCCATTAGTAAAAGAAGAAAGTCAGAAAGAAGAGTCAAAATTCTTTTTGAGCAACAAAAAAAGTAAGTAATAATGTAACAACTAAAAAAAACAAAATTATAAGTAACAATGGTCAGTTGATCATAAAATTAAGCTGTCTCAGTGAAGACACGGAATATCATTTTATATGTATATGCTTTAGAAAAACTCCTAGTCATAGCATGCCATTTTTCTCCTCTACAATGGCTAATCTTAGCTATGTTCTGCTTGCAGACAGGAACCTAGCATCTCTACCAGCACCTGTCTAAAACAGATGCAGCTATTCACGGAAAATCACTGGACTGAGGCCAGGGACTTCTATGGAAGAATTAGGGGAAGGATTAGAGGAGCTGAAGGGGATGGTGAGCCCATAGGAAGACCAACAACGTCAACTAACCCTGTCCACTGGGAGCTCCGAGAGCCTAAGACACCAATCAGAGAGCATACATGGGCCAATCTCATGCTCCAGGCACATATGTAGGAGAGCACTACCTTGTCTAGCCTTAGGATACTCCTAACCCTGTAGAGACTTGATGTCCCAGGGAAGGAGAATGCCTAGTAGGAGAAGCATTCTCTCATAGCCAAAGAGAAGGGGAGGTGAGATGAATAACACTGGGAGAGAGACCAGGAGAGGGGTGTTGAGTTATAGTGGTGTGTGGTGAGTCCCCCATCCGCTCCTGGGCTCAGGTGCCTTTGGGGGGAGGTGAGACATGAGAAGTTTGACCAATCTCACCCTACAACACTGCCAGGCAGGTGTGGGGCTGTGAGAAGCCGTGGGACACCGCCTGGGGTAGGGGGGATTGGCCTGTGGTCCTGTCCCTAGGACTTCATGGAGCCAGCTCCGTCTGGTTCTTAGGCTCTTGGGCATCCCAGGTGCTTCTGGATGCTGCTGAAGAGCTGAGAACAGAGTGGGGAGCCTGTGTTTATTTGCTAAGGTTCTAGGTGCCTCATTAAAATGGGAATGTCTTTCCCGGCAGTGGTGGTGTACACCTTTAATCCCAGCACTTGGGAGGCAGAGGCAGGTGAATTTCTGAGTTTGAGGCCAGTCTGGTCTACAGAATGAGTTCCAGAACAGCCAGGGCTACACAGAGAAACCCTGTCTCGAAAAACCAAAATTAAAAAAAAAAAAAAAAAAAAAAATGGAAATGTCTTGAGGCTACGTGACTACACCTCTACCTGTGGAGGGGCTTGGGTGTTACCCATACGTGACTGATGATCACAGACCTATGGTGAGCTGCAGCCTCATGTCAGGACCCTGTGGCCTAGGAGCATGGCAAAACACCTACAGTTCCTTGTAAGGTTGTCCCTTGCTGGGGACCCCCTACTGGAGTTTCTGGGTTTTAAACCTTAGCTCAACCAGAAACCAGGCTGCCTTTCACTGTTCCACAGAGGAGTAACATTTTGGATGTTGAATAAATAATATAATTAATAAAAAATTGCCGGGTCCAGCCTTGACACAAGTCGGGGGTTATCAAGGACTGGGTATACCTGGTAGGTGAATAAGAAAACACACAACTGAGGAAGCTGACAGGCTGTTCTTGCAGTGAGAGCTCCTGAACTTGGGAGTAAGAGTGCTCTACAGACTTGACTAGCTCCAGTCTTTTACTGAAATCATACAAGGAAGTTGGGTTACAAAGTACATAGTGGGGTAGGTAAATGCTTCTCTATTTTCCTGTGCCAACATTTTCTTGTGATTCAGAGTAGTACATATTTAGAACAGTAAAAAGAAACTATAAAATCTCAAATGTAAAAGTTTTGTAGCAAGCAAATTTTTTTTTATATCTCTTGAACACCATGCAGCATTATTCTGGTTACAAAATCAGTATCTTTGAGGCATGTGAGAGACATTCAGACAGTGTGATTTCATAAAAGGGCAAACATGAAGTCATACTGCTAACCCTGCAGTCTTTGTAATCTTCTTGGCTCTAGGTTACTTTCATTTTCACATTGAACGAGTGTCCCTAACATGTCAAACTTTCCCAAGAAGTTGTAAATATTACTATATCCAATTTTATATTGGGTGCAAATTTCCCAAATTTATAGAACTTCCTCTGGAGTTGCATTTCTCTTGAATTCATGAACAGCTTTCACTTTAATGTTATCGGTAACATCTAGTTCCTGGATATCAAGTGTGCTCCTACTAGGTCTTGTCAG
Organism: Uromys caudimaculatus; assembly: GCA_028551405.1. Classification (NCBI taxonomy): domain Eukaryota; kingdom Metazoa; phylum Chordata; class Mammalia; order Rodentia; family Muridae; genus Uromys; species Uromys caudimaculatus. Next base: position 91,514,051 of record CM052711.1, on the reverse strand, counting down.
GTCACCAAATACCAGTTTAATCAAGAAAAGAGGAAAGATATAGAACAATAATTCGATAAGGAGAATGAACAGTACTAAGAACAGTTGCAGAAATAACATCACAATGTGCTTGCGCCAAAGAAGCAGGCCTTGGGGCTTCTCAGTACTCATACCTGGGCCCACGAGAGGCCATAACCTTGTGTCCCAAAACACGGTAGGTTTTTCTTCCTTGTTATCAGGGGTCCCAAACATCCTAATATCTTTTAAAATAAAATAAAATAAAATAAAATAAAATAAAATAAAATAAAATAAAATAAAATAAAATAAAATAAAAATAGAACCTCTTGTTCAATGGATAAAAATGCTTGTTAAAGGCCATTCTATTTTTATTTTATTTCATTCTTATTATTGTATTTATGTCATTTAATTTGCATTACAATTAAATTAATTAGTATGTAGCTTAATAAATTTAATTCAACTTTTTAAAATAAGTGTGGTCAGGATAATATGTAATCAGTATTTTTGAAGCAAGAAAGTTTGAGATAGTGCTTTAAAACGAGATTTTATGGTTGTGGAAGAAAATTAGATCATCCTAACTTTTAAGTCTTAAATATAAACTTTCTATGATAAAGTAACTTTATGATTGACTTCTATCCTATATTGACATGACTATAGCATTGCTTACTAATAGTTACATTTTATTTAGCAGTCTCACCAATAAAAGTGAAGTCCAGAAACAAATACTTATGCCACAAAGCAGCCAATATTACTGTTGTAATTCTCGTTAAAACTAAGAGTTCACAGTATGAGTTATATGAGTGTGCTTTTGTGAAAATGCATGTATATTTACATAGTGGTTTTATTATTTCTTAAAGTTTTTCAGAATTCATATATTATTACATAAGACATAAATAATATATTTTATTTATAATAATACATTATATGTGCAATATAGATATAGTATGTACTATATATAATATGTAATTTTATATAAAATATATTAGATATACTATATAGTATATTTATGTATAATATATTATATTACACACACACACACACACACACACACACACACACACATCATATACTCATCCTACCTTTCTCAAATAGAATTTTGAGTGATGTTTACTGAAGAGATTGAAGGTAAGCAAAATTCTTGTATCTTAAAAACATTCAGTGAGCATAATCAATTTCCTTAGATTCAGACTGATACATACATACATACATACATACATACATACATATAATCAGTACTAACAGATCTAGATATGACTCTAATCTTGGTATGTTCCATATCCAAATTCAGTGTGAATCAATATACTTTTCTATTTACATGTAATTTGAGAATCAATTTCTTTTTATTTTATGAGTGGTTTACTTGTATGTATGAAGTTGCACCATGCAACCTCATATTGCCTGTAAGTTCCAGATTGGCATGAAGTATCAGGTGGCTACTTGGAACTGAACCCACATCCTCTGCAGCAATAACAACTGCTATTCACCAGTAAGCTTTTCTCCAGCTTCCATTATACATCTGTGTAAAGTACTTTTTCATAGTGCCCCACCTTACCCTCACTTATCCATATCCCTTTTCTCTTGCTCCATCTCCTCTTTCCTAATCATTTCTTTCAGCTTTAATGGCTTCCTTGCTTTAATTTTTGCTTCCTATATTCTATATATGAGAGAAAATATGAGATATTTGACTGTATCATTAGGTGTTATGAAAGGGAAGCTTAAACAATTTAAAACCACAAGGTTCTAATAGTAATTTCTGTTTTACTATCATGTAAAGAGAACAAAAGGATATTATATTAGGAGATAGAAGTAATTATTTATATTTGGTAAATAACCAAAGGACAACACTTGGCTTATATAATGGGATTAAAATGCCTCCACTAGACACTATAAATAAACAAATATAAAACTAAGTTCCAGAATTGTTTAGCTTCTAGATGTATTCCTACTCAGATTTTATATTCCTTCACATAGAATATCTATTGTTTTGAAGATTGATACTGCTCAACTGCAGCAATTCTGTAGTATTAAATAAAGTATTATATTGTCATTTTACTTGCTTCTTCAAAGAAAACTTCATCAAATGGGGCAAATCTAAAAATATATGTTTAAAATTTTAGTTAGAGGTTTTCAGATTGGAGGTTCTTAAGAAATTAATGAGCATAAACTAAAACTTAATTGGTTTCACTAGCTGTCTTGAAAATCCAAAAGTAAATTTCGACAAACCAAAAATTTTTCTGGGAAAGAAACTTCTCTGTAACAGAGTTTTAATTAGCAATTTGCTCTGAAAAATTATTTTTGATTTTATGTGGCAAAAAGTTAAATTTTGCTGTAGTTGTCTTCAATATGGCTGACTTGCAATAAGCTCCAAGGTCTAGGCCTGTATAAGATGTAATATATGAAATGCAGCATGTTAAATGTCATGGCTATAGCAACTCAAAGCTAAGCTGTCAGGAAACAAAGAACATAAGTTTTATGGTAAGAGATATTTTTAGTTTAACAACTGTTTTAAGCATTATTAAAAGATACCATACTGTCCCAAAATTTGTGTACAAAGGCTGAAAGACTACATAAAAGTTGCTGGAAACAAACAAGGGATTTAATATTATACATTGAAAACAATCTGATGAAAAGACTAAAGAATGAAAACAAACAAAACCTGAAAAGTATTAATACTTATTCCTTGTTTATTGTTGTTACATCTTGATTTCTCAAATTACAGTTTCATGAACCTCTAGTCTATAAATTTATTCATTTTATCATTATATTATGTGTTGGCGATGTTTACCACATATTTCTAAAATATAAAGTTATGACTATATATAGGAATATATAGTAACATAAATATGTAGAAAAATAATGACCAAGATATAAAAGGCCATATAAAAGGGGATCATGACACAATAATGGAAAAACAAAGAGAGTTAAACACTGTGTGCTCTTTAGCAGTCCAAATACCTGAGTCTTCTGGATTGCAAACAAATGGTTTTACAGCCAACACAACCAGAGTATGCAGCTTACAAATATTTCTTGCATTTATTCATAATATTTGCATGGACATATAATCTTTAAATAGGAAAATAAATAAATTGACATTGCAAAAAGCTTAGCCAAAACTAGAAAAGACAGTAGTAGAACCAAATATTTTTAATTTATTAACGTAGGTAGGTAGTGTAGGTAGTAGGTAGAATATTAGAGCACAATATACCCCTTTGCATTGATTTAATATTTCCAGTCAACTCTGAAAAGCAGACAGATCGGACATAGATGTTTTATTAGTCTTCCAAATTTCTAGTGATAGTTCACAGTCTGGAGAAACCTTTTTCTCTTAGAAATAGAACATTTAAATCATTTAAAGATTCTAGGAAGAGCTTACTCTTCAATAAATCAATAGTAAATATACTTCTAATTATGAATGATGAATAGTAATTACTGAAGAGGTTTTATAGTTTGGTTCCTTTTAAAATATATATATATATATAATATATATATATAATATATATAATATATATATATTATATATATAATAAATATTTTATATATATAAAATATAAATATATATATATATATATTTTGTTTGTTTGTTATGGTGGTGTATTTTGTAAAATGCGTTTTCAGTATCTAATAAGATGATCATGTGATTTTTTCTTTGACTTTGTTTATATACTTGATTACATTAATGGATTTTCATATATTGAACCATCCTTTCATCCCTGTGATGAAACCTACTTTGTTGTGATGAACAATGGTTTTGATGTGTTCTTGCATTCGGTTTGCTAGAATTTTTTTTTTTTTTGATACTTTATTTACATTTCTAGTGTCTCCTTTTTGGAAATTCCATATCCCTTCCCCCACCCTGCCTCTATGAGGGAATTCCACCTCCCACCAACCCGCCACCCATTCCCATATTCTCACCTTGACATACCCCTTTAATGGGGTCTCTGACACCCTCAGGCCCAAGGGCCTCTCCTCTCTTCCTGATGGCCAACAAGGCCATCCTGTGCCACATATGTGGTCCGAACCATGGGTCCATAGATGTGTATTCTTTGGTTGGTGGTCCTAACACCAGGATGACTGGGGGGGGGTCAGGCCCATTGATGCTGTTGCTCCATCCTTGGGGCTGCAAACTCCCTCAGCTCCTTCAGACCTTTCTCCAACTCCTCCATCTGGGACCTCACTCTCAGTCCAACAGTTTCTGTAAAGTGAAACTTGGGTATTCTGAACTTTAGGACTAATATCCGCTTATCAGTGAGTACATACAATGCTCATTCTTTTGTGACTGAGTTACCTCGCTCAGAATGATATTTTCAAGTTCCATTCATTTGCCTGCAAATTTCATGAGGTCATTGTTTTTAATAGCTGAGTAGTACTCCATTGTGTAGATGTACCACATTTTCTGTATCCATTCCTCTGATGAAGAACATCTGGGTTGTTTCCAGCTTCTGGCTATTATAAATATGGCTGCTATGAACAGAGTGGAGCATGTGTCTTTATTACATGTTGGAGCATCTTCTGGGTATATGCCCAGGAGAGATATAGCTGGGTCTTCAGGTAGTATTATGTCCATTTTTCTGAAGGTCCGCCAAACTGATTTCCAGAGTGGTTGTACCAGCTTGCAATCCCACCAACAGTGGAGGAGTGTTCCTCTTTCTCCACATCCTCGCCAGCATCTGCTGTCACCTGAGTTTTTGATCTTAGCCATTCTGACTGGTGTGAGATGGAATCTCAGACTTGTTTTGATTTGCATTTCCATAATGACTAGGGATGTTGAGCAGTTCTTTAGGTGCTTCTCAGCCCTGCGAATTTCCTCAGTTGAGAATTCTCGGTTTAGCTCTGTTCCCCATTTTTTTGATGGGATTATTTGGGTTTTTGGAGTATAACTTCTTGAGTTCTTTGTATATATTGGATATTAGCCATCTATCGAACATAGGATTGGTTAAGATCTTTTCCCAATCTGTTGGTTGCCATTTTGTCCTATTGACAATATCCTTTGCCTTACAGAAGCTTTGCAATTTTATGAGGTTCCATTTGTCTATTCTTGATCTTAGAGCATAAGCCACTGGTGTTCTGTTCAGGAACTTTTCCCCTGTACCCAGGTGTTCGAGAGTTTTCCCCACTTTCTCTTCTATTAGATTCAGTATATCTGGTTTTATGTGGAGGTTCTTGATCCACTTGGACTTGAACATTGTACAAGGAGATAGGAATGGATCAATTTGCATTCTTCTACATGTAGACTGCCAGGTGAACCAGCACCATTTGTTGAAAATGCTGTCTTTTTACCCCCTGGATCCCAACAGCTGCGGCTGAGGCAGGAGACATCTGCCTGGGCCACCAAGGTTCCATAGTCAAGCAGTGCCAGGAGAAAGTTACTCTCCCAGGAGCGTAGAAAAGTCTTGAGTAGGGGCAAAACGAGCCCCAGTGCTCACTGATTCTGCCCGGTTTCCGCAGGCCACAGAGAGTGAGGGACAGGAACTTCCGGTCTCCATCGGCCGGGAACCTCAGCTTGGGTCACAGGGCTCCATAGCCAATTAGCGCTGGGAGAAAGATGCCCTCCCAGGAGCTTGGAAAAGACGGGAGTGGGCCCAAGACAAGCTCCACATCTCACCAGGAACTGCCCTGAACCTGCAAGACACAGGGAATGAGGTAGACAGGCATAAAAACCCCCTGGATCCCAACAGTGGTGGCAGCGACAGGAGATTTCTGCCTGGGCCACCAGGGTTCCATAGTCAAGCAGCTCCAGGAGAAAGTTACTCATCCAGGAGCATGGAAAAACCACCTCTCAGAGAAGGCTGGTCTTCAAGGAGTATTGATACAGAGGCCTGCAGGTGAGAAAAGCCATAGCAAGAAAGTAGGATCAGCTAACATCAGAGTTAACAAGATGGCAAAAGGCAAGGGCAAGAACCTAAGGAACAGAAACCAAGGATACTTGGCATCATCAGAACCCAGCTCTCCCACCACAGCAAGCCCTGGAGTCCCCAATATGCCAGAAAAGCAAGACTCAGATTTAAAATCATTTCTCATGATGATGATAGAAGACTTTAAGAAAGAAATGAATAACACCCTTAAAGAAACACAAGAGAACAGAGGTAAAGAACTAGAAGCCCTTAAAGAGGAAACACAGAAATCCACTAAAGAATTACAGGAAAACACAATCAAACAGACAAAGGA
>CM052711.1:91493929-91507389 GCA_028551405.1 Uromys caudimaculatus | reverse complement strand
TCCTTTGTCTGTTTGATTGTGTTTTCCTGTAATTCTTTAGTGGATTTCTGTGTTTCCTCTTTAAGGGCTTCTAGTTCTTTACCTCTGTTCTCTTGTGTTTCTTTAAGGGTGTTATTCATTTCTTTCTTAAAGTCTTCTATCATCATCATGAGAAATGATTTTAAATCTGAGTCTTGCTTTTCTGGCATATTGGGGACTCTAGGGCTTGCTGTGGAGGGAGAGCTGGGTTCTGATGATGCCAAGTGTCCTTGGTTTCTGTTCCTTAGGTTCTTGTCCTTGCCTTTTGCCATCTTGTTAACTCTGATGTTAGCTGATCTTAATTTCTGGCTATCGCTTTTCCCACCTGCAGGCCTCTGTATCAATACTCCTTGAAGACCAGCTCTCTCTGAGACGTGTTTTTTCCATGCTCCTCGGTGAGTAACTTTCTCCCGGTGCTGCTTGGCTATGGAACCCTGGTGGCCCAGGCAGAGGTCTCCTGCTGCCTCCACTGTTGGGATCCAGGGGGTTTCTATGCCCTCCTACCTCATTCCCTGTGTCTCGCAGGTTAGGGGCAGTTTCTGGTGAGCTGTGGAGCTTGTCTTGGGCCCACTCCCGGCTTTCCCAAGCTCCTGGGAGGGTTGCTTTCTCCCGGTGCTAATTGGCTATGGAGCCCTGTGGCCCAAGCTGAGTTCCCCCTAAAAATAAATATTAATTGAGGATAAAATAGTAAACCAAAGTCAATTATGACTGCTACTCTCTGCTTTTTTAAAAGCTTTATCATAATGCCATAAGTAAATCCCTATTTACCTTCATATAAAGAGCAAAAATTTCCATATGGGCAGCTGTCTCAAGCACACAGGAAAGAATCATGGTGTAGTTATTTGAAATTCAATACATCACAAAATCTTGACAAGAAAAACATTTTTTTGAACAGTCTCTGAGTACTGAACACTGCAAAGCATTCGTAAAAATTATTTTTCATTGTTTTTTTGATTATCTGTCTTAAGGTCATTGTTTAACAATCTTCATTAAATTTCATTTAAATTCAGTTATCAAGTCATCTAAAGGTGTTTTTATTCCTTTCTATGAGATAAGGAAATAACCAGAATTGTAGAGTTAATTATATACACACCTACGTACTAAGCATGTCTAGAATTTTGCTTTCTTTCTTTACTCACTCACCCCCTTTGTAACTTATGTGCCTGACTATGATGCATTTATATCTTCATATATATGTATTTCTTTAACTCATGGAAAGCTGTACAGATTATTTATTAAATGTTAAGCTATTATTGCTAATTTTTGACATATTAAGATTGCCTATAGCTGGCACTCTGTGCCTTCTTTTACAAATATTACAATTAGAAGTATTTTTAAACTCTGTGAATGGTCAAAAGAAAACTGATATTTATTCATGTGATATAAAACATATAGGTCTGCTTGAAAAAAATCATTGCTCCAATGATGTCTTAAAAATGAGAATACATAAAATACTGAGAGCTCTGAAAACATAAATTTCAACATTTATATTTTTAGCTTAAGATGAAATCTGTTCTTCCTTAATTTTTAAAAGTTTCCAGGGTGTTAACAACACTTTTTCTCCATGATGCTAGGAAGAAAGCTCTGTTGGTTTGGTTGTTTGTTGTCCTACACACTTAACGGTTTCTTAAACTTTCTGAACAATCCTGTAGACCTAGATTTGATTATTTCATTTATTTTAACAACCATGTCCTGGACAGTGGGCAAGGTGGTTTCATATTTTGAGATAATGTCATAAGAAAACATCATGTTAGCAATTTATTTCAACCCCATATAAATTCCAGTATGGCAGCATGGACAGAGCAGGGAGACTTTGTGATACCAGTATTCTCAGGGTGAGTGAATTTTAAAGTATCTCAAGATACCAGATATGTCCAATTTCTTCACAGAAAGTATTGTACGTACTTGCTGTGGAACTTTTACTGATTATTAAAATGATCAAAGAAATACAAACCTTTTGTGTATATGAAGAAGATATTCTTTCTTTCATTCTCTTCTTTCCTGTCTTTCAAAGCTTTCCAAGTAGATTTAAAATGGTTGGTATTTGAAGGAATTATTAAGAAGCATATTCATCTCTTGAGAATTATTACTAACCATGTGTTCTTAAGAAGGGAAATTGAGAATAAGTTCATTAGAATGAGGGTTCACCAGAGATGCACACATTTTTTTTTTTTTTTCGACAACTCAGGGATGTATCATTTATATATTTCCACAGAGTTATTTGATGGAATTTTATAAATCTTATATCTACTGACATTTAAATGTTATTGAATTAATTTTTAAAATTTTTACCATTCCCTATTTTTCTTTTCTTTCAAGGAAATAGGAAAAAATATTTTTTGGTCCTTTCCAAATTTTAGAAGAGGTCTTTCTGAGATCATTCTACTGTGACATTCACATTCAGAAAACCCACAAACACTTGAATGTCTTTTCATTATAGAAATTTCAATGGAAACTGCATTAAAATGAAAAAAAAAAAAACCCTTACATGTAGGCTGCTTTGAGACTGAAATGAGCAAAATATCATGGAGTTTTTAGTAAATTTTCAAAACTTCTCTTTTAATTTGCTCTAAGTTTCCTAATTATACTACAGTTAAATTCATTATTAATGATTGCTAGAGACAGGGAGTGCTAAAAATTTCTTCTCTCTACAAAGTTCATTGTAGCTCAAATAGCTCACATAACAGTTCATGTCTGCCACATCTGGTTGAGATATCAGATAGGATACTGGCACAGAAAGCTTAGGAGCAGTAATGTGTTTTTTGTCCTCCTGTTATACTATAACTCTTCCTTATTTCAAGGCTTCATTTTCTTTTCAATGCTGTCACTAAGATAAAAATAGTCATTACTTGTTCATGTCACAGTTGTTCTGCCTTGGTCTAAACCATTGAAATCCATCAACATTTCTAAGTCACTGACAGCGTAATAGAGGGTCCTTTAGTATTTTTATCCAAATAAAACAAAACCCTATAAACAAAACCCTATAATAAAATTGTGCTGCATAATGCATAAGTATTAATGATTATAATATAATACTATGTTTTGTGGTAAAATATGACTTACTTTGAAAGACATAAACAAAAGAAAAGCAAAACAAAACAAAAAACAAAACCACACACATTTTATGTATTTATTTCCAAATTTACCCAAAGCCAGCAGATAGAATCAATGTCCATTTTGCAGCTGCAATTCACCTCCCATGATTTTAAAAATGGAAAGGGAGAATAAAAGCTTACACTTATTTTCTTTTAGCACATGGCTCTTATGGTACTATATAATTCAAGGTGCTCAGAAAGCAACACTCATGTATGCCATGCCAAAGTAGAACTGGAACAACATTCCATTCACCATGCCAGATGGTTGAAAGCATTTGCACTGCATTCCCAGTGCCAGGTGCCTAACTTAAGCTCCATTTTCAGTTGCAAAGACTTGGTATTGAAAGGGGAAAGCCCAGTGTGGTTTTGTAGCCAACACTGTGCTCAATGTAGGAAGCAGATTTTAGTGAGGTACAGATGTTAACATGGTTTCATAATTTAGAAACTACTGAGGGATCCACGAGCTGATGAAAATGGCTGATGTGCTAAAATTTGTAAATTTCTAAAATTACAATTTTATAAACTCTTATTATAGAAAAATACTTCCATTTAAAAAAAAATCACACAAAGAAACATACCCAAACTGTATATCTCAATGAACTTCTACATAGTTACAATAGCCATTCTCAAGCTATGAAACTTTACTCTTGAGTTACACTTTTACTGTGGAGTATATAAGTATATTTTATGCAACTATTATAATTATTACAATTATAATACCACACATAAAATGAAAACTCAGAGTAAGATTTAGAAAAATAATTAGCTTTATATGCTCTTTTATAACTCATATCTTTTAAAAATTATATTTATTAATCCTTTGAAAGTTTCATATAATATAATGTCTATCTCTACCCCATATCTGCCCAACTTCTCCATTCTCTCTAACTCCTTCAATTAATGAAATCAAATTTATGTTGCTTAATTATTTTTTGGAATTGGGCTCTGCCATGGACCATGGTCAATAAATACCAGGGATCACATCCTTAAAGAACACTGACTCTCATGCTTTCAGCAGCTTTCAACTGCCAATATCAACTCCAATGAGTTTAAGATTTTGTACTCATACCCCACTTTAATACTGGGATTTGTTTTGACCTGAGTTTGTACATGTCTTGTGCATCCTGTCAAAATTACTGTGAGTTGCTATGTGCTAATACCCTCATGTGACCACAGATACTATTGCTCTGAGTAACGTTTTTACTACTCTAGTTGGCAGCACAACCCTGGAGAATGGTACCTAAAATGGAGGCAGGCTAAAGTCTCATGCAATAATCAACTTTATTCAGAGCATAAGACAATTTATACTCTGAGTGTTACAAGAAGTACATGAGTAAAGTGTTCAAGCGCAAAGAAAAGCCACAAATGGCAAGAACAACTTTTACCATAGTAGTATATGAATAATAATTGAGGCACACTATCTTCTATCTGCTACAACTTGGGAGGAACATGAAAACAGATTTCAAGAAGAAATTTACATTTTTGAAGAAATCAATATCAAAAGACTCTAGTCTTGTTTTCTTGGAGTTTTCTCATAAGCACTCAGAATCTCACATGACTCCTATCACTTTTAGTTCTTACACTCTTTCTAACATCTTTTTACTATGAAAATTCTTGTGCCTTTTTGGGAGTTGTATACTGAAATGTAACTTTCCCTAAATATTCAGGATGAACTAGAACATGCTCAGGTAAAATTTATAAATTTTTCCCCCTTTTGCCAAGTGTGTGTTAAAATGGGAAAAAAAGTTTGTGCAAAGTTTTTGTTGTTGTTTTGTTTTGGACAAAACATTCCAACAACAAAATAATAAATTATGAGACAGCCTAGTTATTACTTTTTGACTAGGCATGAAATATTCTTGTTCAAGAAGAAGAGAGCTCATCTTTATTAGAAAATCTTGGGAATTTAGAGTTGGAAGGAAGCCATATGTTCATCTCTCTCTCTCTCTCTCTCTCTCTCTCTCTCTCTCTCTCTCTCTCTATATATATATATATATATATATATATATATATATATATATATATATATATATATATATATATATATATGAGCCAAAGATTGTAACTTGCTTATGCAGCAAAGAGAAAGTGCTTAAACAAAATTAAAAACAGAGAATGCTTATTTTTATGCTGATCCATCCTGCTGTTAAATTGCTCCTAGTCTTGTTCTACTACTGAAGAACATTTTAAATCAAGTATAGGACCTACCATAAATTGGGAGTGAAGAGGTAGTAATAGTGTTATGGACTAAGTTCTTGTGTTTCTTTCAATTTACACTTGAGTCCCTGACCTACACTGTGGTAATGTTAGGAGACACAACATGAGGAAGATCAGTGAAGTTAGATCAAGAAGTAACACTAGAGTCAAATGACTATTAGGCTTTACAAGAAGAAGGAATACTGTGTTTGTTGTTGTTGTTCTTTGTTTGTTTTTAAAATTCTGGCAGGTATTGGAACTTTGGCTCCATGCTCAGAGGCATTCCAGTGATAGAATCTCTATGAAAGTCCCAACCAGGTTTACAGCCTTATCCTAAAGCTCTAAATGTAGATCTGTGATAAAAATATCTTTTATAAATCCAGTTAGAGTAGCAATACATTTTACAAAAGTTGGAATTAGACTAGTGTATTCAAAATGGCATGGGGAAGCCTTCAAGTTTCTGCAAAGGAGCCTTCCTTCCTGAAGCTCATGTCTGAACTGTCATGGCTGTGACAATCACTACCACTTTGAGGCCATGTCCCACCGTCAATCGTTTTAACTAATTGGCTACTTTAAGCATTTATTCCTGACATGGCACAGTACCCTTACAAATACTGCAGAACTGTTGAGTGCCAATAAAATTCTGTAGTGAGTACAATGAAATCTCACTATGCTATCTATTTTGAGCCACCACAAGAAAAAAATCAAAATAATTCCATTGAGCCAGACTGTATTCACACACACATACACACACACACACACACACACACACACACACACACACACAGAGAGAGAGAGAGAGAGAGAGAGTGAGAGACAGACAGACAGACAGACAGACTCATACACACACTTTCATAAATCAAAATTCTTTTAGAATTTCTTGTATTTGACTGTAATATATTTTAGATTATTTAAGAAAATATCCTTTTCTAACATAAAACACTAAAATTAAACTAGTTTTCTACATTATAACTATAATTCATTTCCCTGGGATTTAGGTAATATGTTATAGATAAATATTAAAAACAATGACTTCATGAAATTCTTAGGCTAATGGATGGAACTAGAAAATATCATCCTGAGTGAGGTAACCTAATCACAAAAAAACACACATGATATGCACACACTGATAAGTGGATACTAGCCCAAAAGCTCTGAATACACAAGATATAATTCACAGACCACATGAAGCTCATGAAAAAGGAAGACCAAAACGTTGGTGCTTCAGGTCTTCTTAGAAGGGGGAACAAAATACTCACAGGAACAAATACAGAGACAAAGTGTGGATCAGAGACTGAAGAAATGGTCATCCAGAGACTGCCATACCTGGGGATCCATCCCATGTACAGTCACCAAATGCAGACACTATTGTGGATGCCAAGAAGTACATGTTGACAGGTGCCTGATATAGCTGACTCCTGAGAGCCTCCCCCAGAGCCTGACATATCCAGAGGCAGATTCTTGCAGCCAACCATTGGACTGAGCAAGGGGTCCCCAATGGAGGAGTTAGAGAAAGGACTGAAGGAGTATTGAGGAGTCAGAGGGGTCAGGGAACACCATGAGGACACTGACCACAGAATAAACTGATCAGAACTCATGGAAACTTGCAAGGATCAAGATTCTTGTAAGAGGCCTTATCTGCATATATTCTATGGCTGAGTAGCTTGGTGTTCTTGTGAAAATAGTAACAACCAGAGCAGGGGCTGTCCCTGACTCTTTTGCATAGTTGAGGAACCCTTTTCCTCTTACTGGGTTGTCTTGATCACCCTTGATATGATGGTATATGCCTGGTCTTTTTTTTTTTTTTTTTTTTTTTGTAATACATTATGCTGTATTTGGTTGACGTCCCTGGGAGGACTGCTCTTCTCAGAACTATATGAAGAAATGAGAGGTAAACTTGGGGGAGATGAAAGGTGCATGGGAAGTGGAAACTGTGGTCAGGATGTAACAGACTGGGGAATAGAGGATATTGTGTAATTTGGACTACTAAAAAGTAAGCACTGAACACTAGGCTCTTAGAGTGTTCTTGATTCTTTGAAAAAAATTGAGATTGGTTGTGGGCCTGAGTGCTGGCGGCTTTCCTCAGGGAATTCTGGCCCAGCCAAGTATGAGGGTTCAGGCAAAGGGGAGAGTGCAAGCAGGGACGGGAGTAACCTCCACATTGGCCTCCTCACTTGCTCCAAGATGCTGCACCCACCACCCTGAACTGAGTCCAGTCTGGACTGAGCCCACCAGAGGCCAACTTAAGAGTGTGGGAATTCTGGTGGCATTTGGGAGAGCAGATCTCTTCCCAAGCAGCAGTGTTACAGCTGTTATGATAGAAGCTCCCATATGATGGAGTAGTACTCACACATTTATTCCTTCTGGATGGGACCTCTCGTATATTAGACCATTTGGGATGGTCTAATATCTGACAACAGATACTTCCCATTGGCTTGGTCTGAGAGTTTGCTGCTCCTAGATGACAGACCTCTCTACAGGGGGTTGTGGGGGTAGTAGCTACTTGATAGGAGCCAAGGGCCTCCCCGGGAATGTTGGCAAAACACTTTCCGGTCCCTTGTAGGGCAAACCCCACTGGGTTGCCCGGAGATAAGCCTATGCTAAACCGGGGTCCAGGCTGCCTGTTACAGTCCACCGCCCCACAATTGTTCATGATCAAATGGGTTCTTTTTTGTTTGTTTTTAGTTTAGTTTAGCTTTGTTTTGCTTAATCATTCTATTTCAGGGGTTAATAAGAAATGTGACTGCTTTGCAAGCATGAGCCCCAGAACACAGGGAAATAGTCATGTACATATACCTGCAATTCAAGCACTGGTTGACATAGAATTTATATATTTATGTATATGTGTATATATATATATATATATATATATATATATATATATGTGTGTGTGTGTGTGTGTGTGTATATATATATATATATCATAAAAGGGAATTTAGATGTTTTCATATTAATAACCTTCTGAGTACTCAGTATGGCATACCTTCTATGTCTCAGATCCCAGTCTCATTTTGACTAGTGACTAAAATCCTGAAGTCCTTAGATTCACAAACTATCAATTATTAGGGTTAGGCTCAGCCTCAGTGTACTCTTAGGCTGCTAATATCTAACTGGCTAGCTTAGAAAGCAATAATACATTTATAATCATACGTATACGCAATTTTATATATGTAATTACATATATATATTTATATATGTAATTAAAATTACCAAGGATATATACCTATACTGTCTTCCATTTTGTCAGAAAGCCATATACCCATGTGTATCAAGTTAGTTCAACTAATAATATAAAAAAAAAAATCTCAGATCTATAGAAGATATCTTCTGCCAGCATGGTATGTTAGACACATTTTCTTTTATAAATATTACTACAGTTCATTTATTGGAAGGGATGAATAGCAAAGTGTGCAATTGAGATCAGAGGACAACATGCAGGAGTCATTTTCTCCTTTCACCACTTTGGTCTCAGGGATCAGCTTGGGTCTTCAGGGTTGTTGTCAAGGTCTGTTGAGATGTTTGGCAATTCTCAAGAAAATTTCAAAACCAAGCTAAATGCTTTCTCCAGTGTGACAACAGATAATTGGTTTCCCAATAATATTGTGTTATTGTACACTGGTAGGAATGTCTTCCCAAAATATAATGGGTAGTGATGAAATTCAATCTTCAAGTAAAAATCATTTTCATCTCAAAATTTTAAAAGTTGTTTCTGAGTTGTTTTCCAAAAGTAGTTCAACTCAGTTTAACTCAGTTCTTCCTTTTTACTATTTCTTAAAGTGAATAATCTAGACAGCCTATCCTATTATCATTCTACTACATTACTTTGAGATTTTGAGGGAATGGGAATTGCTGGAGAAATGTCTCAGTGGTTAAGAGAACATGGTGACATTGCAGGACCCAGTTCAGCACCCACCACTTACAAAGTGGCTAAAAATATTACCAATAACTCCAGGTCTAGGACATCTGACATAATTTTCATCTCTTTGTAGGCATTTCAGACATGCAGTACACATACAGACATGCAATGTATATAAACATTTATATACATAGAATTAAAAAATAAAGATTTATTTTATTTTTAATTGTTTGCACGTGTTGGGTGTGCATGTGAGTATAGGTGCACCTGGAGGTCAGAAACACTGGAAATCAGTGAGGCTGTAATTACAAGTAGTGGTGAGTCATTTGATATATGAGATGGGAATCAAACTCAGGTCATTTGCAAGGGCAGTATATGTTCATAATACCTGAGTCATCTCTCCTGTCCCTAAACTAGATATTTTAAGAGTGCTTTAGATTCTCAGTTTTTCAGGTTCTCAATTGCCATAGTTGATTAGGGTATATTTTCTCCTCAAAAATAATGTTATTGCTGGTTAGTAGTCTAAAATAAGCTATTAATGCCCAAGCTTAATGTTTGCTGTGATTGATTGTTTGTTTGCCTGCTTATCAGAATTATTACTACTTTCACTCAATGGACAAATTGCTTCACCATCTAAGAAGTAGAAAACATGAAACTATTGAAAGACCAATTCAAGGTTAGGATTTCAGTAGCTGGCAAAAATGCTTTCTTGATGGAATTCTATATTAACCTTGATCACTTCTATGCTCACCCAACTTCATTCACCTTCATTATTTGCATGAAATCATGTGGGCTTTAGTGTTTCTAGCTTACAACTCTTGCCTTTAGATTGTATTTTTCTTATTCGATTATATAGGACAACGAATCCATGGCACTTTGTTTTGGCTTATAAGAAAAAATAACTTAAAAACAAATGCTTAAAACAAAAAACATTTTTATTTAATAGGGCCCTGCAATGTTCATTTCATTTTTCTGCAGTTCTGCCCACAGACAAACGGATGCAAATTTTCAACAAAACATTTTTCAACAAAACATTTTGGACAAAACATGTACAATTTTATACAAATAATTGTATGCTGGTAAATTCTGTCTCTGGAAGAAGTAATAGATGAAAACTCTAACTTATAGCACTTGGTGGTGTTTACCATCCAAGTAGTTCATTTTGGGTGATGTTATCAGAGTACTATCATAGAAAGAAGAATTAGGAAGCTTATCTCGCTGGAAAAAAAAAAAAAACTCTACATTATCTTTTGAATTCAATCTCAGGACTTTGTCTCTTAAAAGAAAAAGAACAAGTTTGTTATGATAATTTATTCTGTGGAGTGTACCTGGGTCTGCTTTCTGCTGGGGAAGTCAGCCATCTGGGTGCCAAGTTGAACTCAAAGAAAATCTAGTAATTTCTTTAGGTATGCTGCCAATGTGGCTTTAATCATTTTATTGCAAAAGAAAACTAAACTAATGCTTTCCTTGATCATATCATCATAGTTTTGAGTGCAAAATGTTCATATCCATTTTTGGAAGATATTCCATTTTTCCTTTTTCAAAACACACTCATGCAAATGTGTGTCTATGTGAGTGCGTGTGCATGCACGCATGCACACACACACACACACACACACACACACACACACACACACACACACACACACACACACATGCACACATGCACCCACACACATTTGGTTGTTTTGTTTTACCACATGGACTCCAGGAGTCAAAATCTTTCAGTCAGGGTTGACACTAAGCACCTTTGTCTGCCAAGTCATCTTTGGTTTGTAACAATGTATTGTTTTCTGTAATAGCTAAAGTTTTTTTTTTGTTTTTGTTTTTGTTTTTGTTTTTGTTTTGTCTGTTGCATGCTTTAATCCTAGTACTTATGAAGTAATACATTCAATGCAAACCAGATCTACATGTAAAGTTTTGGGCCAATCAGCTCTAAGTAGGAAGACACTGTATCTATAAAAAGGAATGTCTTTATGTATTTACCAAATTTCATGCCAACTCATAAATAAGGAAATTCAAATACACAATAAACATAACAAATACATGAATTTTATTCCTCATACTTACAATTTGTCCAACAGCAACTGTAAACTGTAAACATATTCTGCTATACAAATTCTGATAATACCCAAAGTTGGCCTCAGGCTTCCTAGGGTCCAGAGCTCAAGCCAAAGATTTCTTCTTTTCAGCGGCTAGGTTACATAAACATATATCATACTTGAATGGGACTTTGGTTTATCTATAGGTTGCTGTCCTCTGAGAGGCTCTGCCAGCACCTGACTAATACAAATGCAGACACTCACAGCCAACCATTGGATTAAACTCATGGACCTCAATGGAAGAGGTAGGGTAAGGGCTGAGAAAGCTGAAGGGGACTGCAGTCCTATAGGAAGAACAAAAGTATCAACTAACAGGACCCCTCAGACCTCCTAGGGAGTAAACCACAAACCAAAGAGCATACAGGGGCTAGTGTACTGGGCCAACTACATGTATAGAAGAGGACTGTCTTACCTTGCATCAGTGGGAGGGGAGGAGCTTGGTCCAGTGGAGGCCTGATGTCACAGAAAAGAGGGATGCTAGAGGGGTTAGGCAGGAGCGGGTGGGTGGGTGAGAATCTTCCGAGATGCAAAGGGGAGGGGAGTGGAGTACAGGTTTGTGGACCAGGAAGGGGGGTAATATTTGAAATGTAAACAAAATGAAAAATTAAAAAATAAAACAAAACAGATTTCTAATATTTTCTTCTGAAAATGAAAATTTTCTAGAATGGCTCACAAAACTGAGGAAAACATTTTTTTTTCCTATTTCAAGTTTTTCAGAAAAACACTGGTGAACAGTCAGAAGAGGCTCATAAAATGAGAGACAGAAAGATCCCAAATACTGTTGTTTCTTAATGAGAATACATTCACCAACTTGGAAAATTTTTATAGTAGTTTGGTGGAGGCTCCATTCTATCATATATAATTTAAAAATTGGCTGTTAGAATTGTCTATTAGTGAATATCTCAACCTTATACTCTGCTACCCTTAGGAAGATCAGGTGGCCAGGGTTGAAATTCTTATTTGTTGAAGTCCAGTTGTTTTCACTTGCAAGGATTCTCCCATTAGGGTGCTACTAGTGTCCAATAAGAATCGCCTCATTAGCATAAAGAAGCTTTTCATGAATGACAAAAGACCATCCTCCTACTTCATTACAGAGAAACTTTCAAGGGTTTTAGGAATTTCACACTAGAACTTAAAATAATTTATAACATCATACCATCATACTTTTAAATTTTTTATTAATTTGGATGGTGGCTCAGACTCTGAGAGTTCCCAGAGGTCCAAGTATATGGGCACATGGCACTGACAGTTTCACTTAAGTGGAGTTAGGGAGATGGTAAAGGTGTTAACTATATTCAGCCTTTAATGTGTATGTAGCATGCCAATCTTTCAACTGAGCATTGAAAATTTCATTGAACAAGCACAATTATTAAAAATGTGGTTTTGATATGTTTTGAACAATGGAAACTGCTTGATTTAGAGACTATAGTCTATTACCCACATGGTTTGTGGCTTGGTAGATGAATGGGTTGATTATTGTCAGCTTGAGAGTTTCTGTAGACTTCATCTCAGATGGATGACCTCACAGAATAGGAAGAAATAATTGTTTTGTTTTGTTTTGTTTTTACATAAGTGGGTTTTTGAATGGTATATTTTTAAAAGGAGAAAACAGACCAGTAAATTATATAAGAGGAAGAAAGGAAGAAAGCAAGATATAGCCTACACATTAACAGTAAAATGGGGAAGGCTAGATGAAATACTTGTGAGATTGGTAAGGGCAAAACCCATGAGCTTTTAATAGCACATATCTACATGACCTGAAGGGCTTATCAAAAATGGGCATTCCTGGCCCAAACCCTGTAGTTTTTGTTTCTTTCAAATAATACACATTTCTAATGAAGTATAGGTAATAGTAATGAACTACTTAAGGAACCTCACTTCAAAATTTTGTTGTGGCAGTATGACCAAAATCCTCCCTATTACTAGGCCAATGTCATGAAAAGAATTAAGAGTATAGAGATTTGAAGGAAGGATAAACATACTGAGGAATTTTTTTTTTTGATATTTTATTTACATTTAAAATGTTTTTCCCTTTCCAGGTCTCTCTTTGGAAACTCCCTATCCCATTCTCCCTCCCCTGCCTCTATGAGGGTATTCTTCCACCCACCCACCCACTCCCAACTTCCCTCCCTGGCACTCCCCTATACTGGGGCATCTAACACTCTTAGACTCAAGGGCCTCTCCTCCCACTGATGG
>CM052711.1:91476598-91493829 GCA_028551405.1 Uromys caudimaculatus | reverse complement strand
GATTCTTTGGTTGGTGGTCCAGTCTCTGGGAACACCAGGGGGCCTGAGCAGTTGACACGGTTGCTCCCACCCCATGGGGCTGCAAACTCCCTCAGCTCCTTCAGTCCCTTCTCCAACTCCTCCATCTGGGACCCCACTCACAGTCCAACAATTGCTGTGAATTGAATCATGGGTGTTCCAAAATTTTGGGCTAATACCGCTTATCGCTTATCAGTGAGTATATACCATCTTAGTTCTTTTGTGACTGAGTTAAATCACTCAGGATACTTTCAAGTTCCTTCCATTTGCCTGTGAATTTTATGACATCATTATTTTTCATAGCTGAATAGTATTCCATTGTGTAA
This sequence comes from Uromys caudimaculatus, assembly GCA_028551405.1. Classification (NCBI taxonomy): domain Eukaryota; kingdom Metazoa; phylum Chordata; class Mammalia; order Rodentia; family Muridae; genus Uromys; species Uromys caudimaculatus. The sequence goes on along the minus strand of CM052711.1, from coordinate 91,493,485 downwards.
TTGTACCACATTCTCTGTATCCGTTGGTCTGTTGAAGGACATCTGGGTTGTTTCCAGCTTCTGGCTATTATAAATATGGCTGCTATGAACATAGGGGAACATTTGTCATTATTAGATGTTGGAGCATCTTCTGGGTAGATGACCAGGAATGGTATAGCTAGGACCTTAGGTAGTTTTATGTCCAATTTTATGAGGGTCTGCCAAACTTATTTTCCAGAGTAGTTGTACTAGCTTGCAATCCCACCAGCAATGGAGGAGTGTTCCTCTTTCTCCACATCCTCTCCAGCATCTGCTGTCACCTGAGTTTTTGATCTTAGCCATTCTGATTGGTGTGAGGTGGAGTCTCAGGGTTGTTTTGAATTGTATTTCCTTGATTACTAGGGATGTTGAACATTTCTTTAGGTGCTTCTCAGCTATTCAAGTTTCATCAGTTGAGAATTCTCTATTTAGCTCTCGCCCCATATTTTGATAGGGTTATTTGGTTCTCTGGAGTCTAACTTCTTGAGTTCTTTTTATATATTTGATATTAGCCCTCTATCCCATGTAGGATTGATAAAGATCTTCTCCCAATCTGTTGGTTGTCTTTTTGTCCTATTGACAGTTTCCTTTGCCTTACAGAAGCTTAACAATTTTATGAGGTCCTATTTGTCGATTCTTGATCTTAGAGCATAGGCCATTGGTGTTCTGTTCAGGAACTTTCCCCCTGTGCCCATGTGTTTGAGACTTTCCCCCACTTTCCCTTTTATTAGATTCAGTGTATCTGGTTTTATGTAGACATCCTTGTTCCATTTGGACTTGAGCTTTGTTCAGGGAGATAGGAATGGATCAATTTGCATTCTTCTACATGTTGACCGTCAGTTGAGCCAGCACCATTTGTTGAAAATGGCGTCTTTTTCCCACTGGATGAGTTTAGCTCCTTTGTCAAAGATCAAGTGACTGTAGGTGTGTGGATTCATTTCAGGGTCTTCAATTCTATTCCATTGATCTACCTGCCTGTCACTGTACCAATACCATGCAGTTTTTATCACTACTGCTCTGTAGTAGAGCTTGAGATCAGGGATGCTGATTTTTCCCACAAGTTCTTTTGTTGTTAAGAATAGTTTTTGCTATCCTGGGTTTTTTTTTTTTTTTTTATTCCAAATGAATTTGAGAATTGCTCCTTCTAAGTCTATGAATTGAATCTGTAGATTGCTTTCACAAGACGGTCATTTTTATTATATTAATCCTGATCATCCATGAGCATGGGAGATCTTTTCATTTTCTGAGGTCTTCTTCGATTTCTTCCTTCAGACACTTGAAGTTCTTGTCAAACAGATCTTTCATATGTTTGGTTAGAGTCACACCAAGATACTTTATATTGTTTTTGACTATTGTGAAGCCTGTAATTTCCCTAATTTCTTTCTCAGCCAGTTTATCCTTTGAGTATAGGAAGGCTACTGATTTGTTTGAGTTAATTTTATATCCGTCCATGCTGCTGAAGTTGTTTATCAGCTGTAGAAGTTCTCTGGTGGCGATTTTCTGGTCAATTAAGTATACAATCATATCATTTGTAAATAGCGATATTTTGGTTTCTTCCTTTCCAGTTTGTATCCCTTTGACCTCCTTTTATTGTCTAATTGCTCTAGCTAGAACTTCAAGTACTATATTGAGTAGATAGGGAGAGAGAGGGCAGCCTTGCCTAGTCACTGATTTTAGTGGGATTGCTTCGAGTTTCTCTCCATGTTGGCTACTAGTTTGTTGTATATTGACTTTACTACGTTTAGGTATGTGCCTTGAATTCCTGATCTTTCCAAGACATTTATCATGAAGGATGTTGAATTTTGTTAAATGCTTTTCAGCATCTAAGGAAATGACCATTGGTTTTTTCTTTGAGTTTGTTTATGTAGTGAATTACATTGATGGATTTCTGGGTATTGAGCCATCCCTGCATCCCTGGGATGAAGCCTATTTGATCATGATGAATGATCGTTTTGATGTGTTCTTGGATTCGGTTTGTGAGAATTTTATTGAGTATTTTTGCATTGATATTCATGAGAGAAATTGGCCTGAAGTTTTCTTTCTTTGTTGGGTCTTTGTGAGGTTTTAGTATCAGTGCAATTGTGGCCTCATAGAAGGAATTGGGTAGTGTTCCTTCTGTTTCTATTTTGTGGAATAGATTGAAGAGTATTGGTATTAGGTCTTCTTTGAAGGTCTGGTAGAATTCTGCAGTGAACCCATCTGGTCCTGGGCTTTCTTAGGTTGGGAGACTTTTAATGACTGCTTCTATTTCTTTAGGCATTATGGGACTGTTAAATGGTTTATCTGATCCTAACTTAACTTTGGTATTTGATATCTGTCTAGAAAATTGTCCATTTCATCCAGATTTTCCAGTTTTGTTGAGTATAGGGTTTTGTAGTAGGATCTGATGAGTTTTTGAATTTCCTCAGAATCCGTTGTTATGTCTCCCTTTTCATTTCTAATTTTCTTAATTTGGATCCTGTCTCTGTGCCACCTAGTTTGTCTAGGTAAGGGTTTATCTATTTTGTTGATTTTCTCGAAAAACCAGCTCCTCGTTTTGTTGATTTGTTGTATAGTTCATTTTTTATCTATTTGGTTGATTTCAGCCCTGATTTTGATTGTTTTTTGCCTTCTACTTCTCTTGGTTGTATTAGCTTCTTTTTGTTCTAGAACTTTCAGGTGTGCTGTTAAGCTGCTAGTATATGCTCTCTCCAGTTACTTTTGGAGGCACTCAGAGCTAAGAGTTTTCCTCTTAACACTGCTTTCATTGTGTCCCATAAGTTTGGGTATGTTGTACTTTCATTTTCTTTTTTTCTTTTTGGTTTTTTGAGACAGCGTTTCTCTGTATAGACCTGGCTGTCCTGGAATTCACTCTGTAGACCAGGCTGGCGTCGAACTCAGAAATCTGCCTGCCTCTGCCTCCCAAGTTCTGGGATTATAGGTGTGCACCACCTAAATTCTAGGAAGTGTTTAATTTCTTTCTTTATTTCTTCCTTGACCAAGTTATCATTGAGTAACGAGTTGTTCAGCTTCCATGTTTATGTGGGCTTTCTGTTGTTTTTGTTGCCATTTGAAGACCAGCCTTAATCCGTAGTGATCTGATAGGAGGCATAGGATTATTTCAATCTTCTTATATCTCTTGAGATTTGTTTTGTGCCCAATTAGATGGTCAATTGTGTAGAAAGTGCCGTGAGATGCTGAGAAACAGGTATATTCTTTTGATTTAGGATGAAATGTTCTATAGATATATGTTAAATCAATTTGTTCCATAACTTCTGTTAGTTTCACTGGGTCTCTGTTTAGTTTGTGTTTCCAAGATCTGTCCATTGATGATAGTGGGGTGTCGAAGTCTCCCACTATTATCGTGTGAGATGCAATGTGTTCCTTGAGATTTAGTAAAGTTCCTTTTATGAATGTGGGTGCCATTGCATTTGGAGCATAGATGTTCAGAATTGAGGGTTCTTCCTGGTAGATTTTTTTGTTTGATGAGGATGAAATTTTCTTTCTTATCTTTTTTGATGACTTTTGGTTGATAGTCGATTTTAGCCAATATTAGAATGGCTACTCCTGCCTGTTTCTTGGGACCATTTGCCTGGAAACTTGTTTTCCAGCCCTTTACTCTGAGGTAGTGTTTGTCTTTAATACTGAGGTGAGTTTCCTGTATGCAGCAAAATTCTGGATCCTATTTATGTATCCAGTCTGTTAGCCTATGTCTTTTTATTAGAGATTTGAGTCCATTGATGTTAAGAGATATTAAGGAATAGTGATTGTTTCTTCCTGTTATTTTCGATGTTATTTTTATGTTTGTGTGGCTATCTTCTTTTGGGTTTGTTGAAAGATTACTTTCTTGCTTTTTGTAGGGTGTAGTTTCCCTCCTTGTGTTGGCGTTTTCCATCTATTATTCTTTGTAGGGCTGGATTTGTGGGAAGATATTGTGTAATTTGGTTTTTTTCATGGAATATTTTGTTTTCACAATATATAGTAATTGAGAGATTTGTTGGATATAGCATCCTGGGCTGGCACTTGTGTTCTCTTAGGGTCTGTATGAGATCTGCCCAGAATCTTCTAGCTTTCATAGTCCCTGTTGAGAAGTCTGGTGTAATTCTGATAGGTCTGCCTTTATATGTTACTTGACCTTTTTCCCTTACTGCTTTTAATATTCTTTCCTTGTTTTGTGTATTTGGTGTTTTCACTATAATGTGATGGGATGAATTTCTTTTTTGGTCCAATCTATTTTGAGTTCTGTAGGTTTCTTGATTGTTTATGTTCATCTCTTTCTTTAGGTTAGGGAACTTTTCTTCTATATTATTGTTGAAGATATTTACTAGCCCTTTAAGTTGGGAATCTTCACTACCTTCTATACTTATCATCCTTAGGTTTGGTCTTCTCATTGTGTCCTGGATTTCCTGGATGTTTTGGGTTAGGAGCTGTTTGCCTTTTGCTTTTTCTTTGACTGTTGTGTCAATGCTTTCTATGGTATCTTCTGCACCTGAGATTCTCTCTTCTGTGTCTTGTATTCTGTTGGTGATGATTGCATCTCTGACTCCTGATCTCATTCCTAGGGTTTCTATCTCCAGGGTCGTCCCCTTTGTGATTTCTTTATTGTTTCTATTTCCATTTTTAGATCCTGGATGGCTTTGTTTATTTCCTTCACCTGTTTGACTGTTTTCCTGTATTTCCTCTTTAAGGACTTCTAGCTTTTTACCTGTGTTCTCTTGTATTTCTTTAAGGGAGGTATTTATTTCCTTCTTAAAGTCTTCTATCATCATCATGAGAAGTGACTTTAAATCTGTGTCTTCCTTTTCTGGTGTGTTGGTGTATCCAGGGCTTGCTGTAGTGGGAGAACTGGGTTCTGATGATGCCAAGTTGCCTTGGTTTCTGTTCCTTATGTTCTCACCCTTGCCTTTTGCCATTTGGTTATCTCTGGTGTTAGCTGGTCTTACTCTCTCTGACTGTGGCTTGTCCCTTCTGCAAGCCTTTGTGTCAGTACTCTTTGGAGACCAGCTCTCTCTGAGAGGAATTTGGGTTTGGAGAGCTATGGTACAGGATCAGCTCTGGGGTGCAGACCAAAACCAGAAATATCTTGTCCTCAGCTGTTCCTTGGTTCATGTGTCCTTATGGCTCTGCAAGGGTCCCTCTTTATCCAGTGAGTTTGAACAGAAGTGGTGATCTTCTTGTGCTCTCTGGTGTGTTGGCACTCCTGGGAGAACAGCTCTCTCCTGGCACTGAATATGGAACCCTGTGTCATAGGATCAATTCTCTGGCCTCAGAAGGAAACCAGATGGCCACTTCTCATTCCCTGTGTCCTGAGGATTCTGAGCAGGTCTCTCTGAGCAGAGGTACTGTCCTTACCCCCATCACAGGCTTGTCCACACTCCTGGGAGGGTAGCTCTTTCCCTGCACTATTTTGGTATGCAGCTGCATGGCACAGACCACAGGCTTAGACCAGAAGACTCCAGTACCAGTCTGTTCCTTGGTCCCAGTGTCCTTAAGATTCCTGGTGGTTCCTGCTGAGGAGTGGTGCTTGTCTTACCTCCACTCAAGAGCTTTTCTGCACTCCTGGGATGCTAGCTTTCTCCTGGCGCTCTTTGGTTATGGAGCTCTGTGGCACAGATTGAGGTCCCTAGCCGCAAAAGGAAACCAGAAGGCTTCTGTCCCAAGCTGTTTTTAGGTCCCTGTGTCTTGGAGGTTCTGGGCAGGTCCCTTAGAGTAGAGATACTGGCCTTACCTCTGATCACAGGCTTGTCCACACTCCTGGGAGGGTAGCTCTTTCCCTGCTCTATTTGGGTTTTGAGCCAAGTGGCACAGACCACATGTGTAAACTGAGGAGGAAACTATTTAGTCATCTATTTAGAACATATTTCTTCAACTCATATGTTTATAAAAACATTCTAAACATTATACTGAAAAACTAAAACAAACATCTCTCAGTTTTATTTATGTACAAAAGAGGTATTTTCTCAGAGTATTTTCACATATACTAATTCATTTGATTTTCCTAAGAATACATTTAAGTCCACAGACAAGTTATTATCGTGATACAAATAAATCCTAAAGATAAATGATAAATTCCAAATATGTGTGACTAAGAAGTTTTCATCAGTGCTATTGCCCATTTTCTCATAAATACTATGTTATTTCTGCAGCATCACTCTGATTTTAAATAAGCTGAACATCTGAACTTGCGGCTACATATGTAGAGTTGATGAATGACAGTATAAATATGATCGTTGATGGTTTTGATTAATTTTAGTAAATCAATAGAACACTGAAGTAAGCACATTCATGTGCTGATTTGTTGTAGCTATCAACTTGACAAAGCCCAAAATGATCTGGAAATTAAATGTTTTTGTTGTTAAATGTATTCATTTATTTACTTTAAACCCAATATCTGCCCTTCCTTTCCTCCCAGTACCCCCTCATGCTTGTACTTTCCCCATTTCCCTTACAGAGTGAAGCCTTCAACTGGGTGTCAACGCCTCCACATACATGCCACATATTCCCAACTCCCCAACACTGCACTCCATACATCAAGTTGCTGCAGGATTAGGTACATCCTATCCCATTGTGGCCAGACAAGGCTGTCCATTTAGGGGTGCAGGATCCACAGACAGGCAGATAGGCATCAAGATCAGGGACATTCATTGCTCCAGTTGTTTGTGGTACCCGCATGAAAATAAATCTGTTCATTTGCTAGATATGTGCAGAGGACTAGGACCAGCCAAGGCTTGCTCTTTGGTTGGTGATTCAGTCTCTTGGAGGCCCCAAGAGTCTAGGTTAGTTTACTCTGTTGGTCTTCTTATGGAGTCCCTGTCCTCTTCAGGTCCCTCAATCTTTCTCTTAACACTTCCCAAGCTCCATCTACTGTTTGGGCATGAATCTCTGTATCTTTTTCCATTGGCTGTTGAATGGAGCCTCACAGAGGACAGTTATGTTACTATCTGTAAGCATAACAACAAAAACAAAAAAGCATAGGGGATTGGTTCTTGCTGATGGCATGGTTCTCAACTTGGGGCAGTCATTGGTTGGCCACTCCTTCAGACTCTGCTCTATCTTTTGTATCTTTCTGTATCCCTGTACATCTTGTAGGCTGGACACATTTTGAGTCGAGGGTGTTGTGGGTGGGTTACTGTACCTTATCCTTTCCCTCAAAATCCTGCCTTTCTACAGGAAGTGGCTATTTCAGGATCCATATCCCCTACTTCTAGGAATCTCAGCTAAAGTCATCCCCTTAGGCTCTCTGGACCCTCTCCTCATCCCAGGCCTCTGGCATATACTAGAGATTGGCTCTGACTTCCAGCAAATCTTCCTTCTCCCTCCCCTGCTAACCCTACATGTAATCTCCTCACTCCACTTCCCACCCCCTCTTACACTAGTTCCCTCTTTCCATCTATCTCCAATATCTATCTTATTTCTCCTTATGAGAAAGATTCAACCATTCTCCCTTGTGCCCTTCTTGTTATTTCCCTTCTTTGCCTCTGTTGATTACTCCATTGTTATCGTATAGTTTATGGCCAATATCAACTTATAAGTGAGTTCATATCATGCATTTCATTTTGGGTCTGGGTTATGTCACTCAAAATGATATTTCCTAGTTCTATCCATTTTCCTGCAAAATTTATGATGTCCTTGTGTTCAGTGGCCAAGTATTATTCCATAGGGTAGATATAACAAATTTTCTGAATCCATTCTTCAGTTGAGAAACAGCTAGATTGTTTCCAGTTTCTGGCTATTACAAATAAAGCTGTTATGTCTGCCCTTCCCCTGGCCTTGAGCAGGCTGAGTAGACTTTGGGTGTATGCCACAGTTGGACCTTAATGACTCAGATGGGACCCAGGTGGAGACATCCACCTGGCTGCATGTGCAGCTTCTTATAGGAATTTAGAAGAATGGACTGCTGACTGAGCTTGCTTTGCAACATAATCCAGCTGAAACAAAGCAACAGAATTCAGCTGAAACAAAGGAAAGGTCTTGTGGTTTTTCCCTTTATAAATTGGAGCTGCAGAATTTAACTTTGAACCTTGATCAGAAACTTGTGTCTTGGCTTCATCTTTCTCTTGTACCCGTCCCTTTTTCATTTCCAGCTTCCCTTTCCGATTCATCCATAGCTGCTGGATAGCTACAGCTGTGAACATAGTTGAACAAGTATCCTTGTGGGATGGTAGACCAACTCTTGAATGTATGTCTAGGGGTGATATACTTGGGCGTTGTGGTAAAACTATTCCCAATCTTCTGAGAAACCACCAAATTGATTTACAGAGTGGTTGTAAAAGTTTACATTCCCATTAGCAGTGGTGAATTGTTCTGCTTGCTCCACAACCTCGCCATTATGTACTGTCATCTGAGTTTTAAATCTTGGCCATTCTGATGGTTGTAAGGTATAATCTCAGAGCCATTTTGATTTATACTTCTCTAATGACTAAAGACAATAAATATCTCTTTAAGTGCTTCTTAGAGATTGAAGACTCTTCAATTGAGAAGTCTCTGTTTAGCTCTTTACCCCATTATTTAATGGGGTTATTTGGAATGTTGGTATGACAGATTTATTGATATACTACACCTGTTTGAATGTGTTTTCCTGTATGTCTTTTGTATTTATTTGCTTTGTTGTTTAATGCCTCTACCTATTTGAATGTACTTTCCTGTGTTTCCTTAAAGGATTTATTCATGTCCTCTTTAAAGGCCTCTATCATCTTTATAAGATTGGATTTAAGATCATCTTCTTGTGCTTCAGTTTCATTAGGCTATCCAAGGTTTGTTGTAGCAGGATAGCTGGGCTCTGGTGGTACTGTATTGCCCTGCGTCATATGTTCATATGTCATTTAGGCATCTGTTTTTTCCTGGTTTTGGCTGGAGGATCTTAGAGTCAGCAGGATTTCTCAGGAAGTTAGGTGCATCTGTGGGCCAGACAATGGAGGTCAGAGTACTCTATTCTGTTGGTTGTGTTTCAGGTAGACCCCAATATGCAGTCTGAATGGCAGGTGGACCATGTTCTACAGACTGTGTCCTAGTTAGACCCAGCTGAGGTTTCAGGAAGTCTGACTAGGATGGGTGGTCATTGCAAGCTGGTTAGTTTGGGGGCAGAATGGGACAGACACTGGCTCAGTTTATAGCCTCTGACCTCAAGTCTGTATTTATATATAACTAACACAAAAATGACATTCTGCCAAGAATGATAATGTAACATAATATATCACTGGTATTTTGGAGGCTTTCATAGATCCAGTGTCAGGAAGTTTGTGCTAAGCCATAGCCCATCTTCATAGTATGACGTCAGCCATGGTTTAGCTGATTTAGCTACAGTATAAATTCTCTGTATTAGTTCCATGTTATCTTAATATGAGCTGGTCTTTGTGCCCTTTTATTCCCAACATCTTATGCCTTTTCAGTACCTGGGATTTTATCAGAGAAGGGCCTATGGAGTGCTGCTTAGACCTATAATCCATAATTACATTGTAGAAAATAGTTCTATCTGCTCTGGAAATTCTTACTTTGAAAGTTTCCCAGACTTTCCAGTCTGGCAGGCCCTCAGGGTCTCTACTATCCTTTGATGTTCTTTTGTGTCTCATGCCATATGCTTCCCCTATGGTTCTCTCGATTCTGTATACTTATGGAATGAAGAGAGCTCATTTAATGATGATTAGTCATTGAGTATTTGATGCAGCCACTGTTTGTTCTATCCACACTGTTTTTCTTTAATTGTTATCAGACAGTTACATCATTGTTGTTTTATATGTGGCTCATGGCCTCTATGGAAAGTCTCACTTTTATGGTATCTGTCTTTTCAGGGAACATATCTTGGATTATCATATATATTTGCTTATCTTACATACTTCTGTAGCTCTCTTATTAGGCAATTAATACTTAGTGCCACTTCTTTGAAATAGAACAGGCCCTTGTAACCTAGAGGCCTTTACCATATATACCAATTTTTTATTAGCAGCTACCTGAGCAGCTCTCAGGCTCATAATAGGTTCTAAATCTGCAAGAGAATCTTAGATTTATATTTGTATAATGATACAAAGTGACCTTGGGCCATTGCCTCTAAGCAAGTCCTGAGTCACCAAATCATAACAAATTATGAGGAAACACAAATTTCTCTTGTGTATGATTTAATAAATGTCCAAGATAAACCTTTCCGAGTGAATACAAACACTTCTTGGTTCATTATACAGTATCATTGATTCCAAATCAGAGTTGCTTTGTTCTTTAAGATAATAAAATATAGTAGAGCAACATGGATAAGCAAAGGTACCAAATTCAGTTCTCCATAGTTCACAGTATTTCTCCAGATCTTATTTGGTTTCCACAGTGATCATTTGGTTCCATAGGGGCATTGTAGTATTATGTGTTACTCATATTAAATGAGAACGGTTCTTGGGAAAGTCACAGATCAGTGTTCTTAGGTTTGGCAGATCTTTCAGGGATAGTGATAAAAGATGGCTCCTCTCTACTGGTTTCACAGTTCACACTTATAGTTTGAAGTCCCTGATAGTTGTTTACAAGGCTGACAAACTTCACAGAATATCCACAATCAGAACATTTTGCACTAAAAGAGAAGCATACACTGAGCCTTGCTCGAGCAGATATCCAAAGAGACAGTTATAGATTTGGCCTTGGTTGTGAGACTTTGTAGCCAGTTATGTATGCTTCCAGAAAAGCTATTAAGGTCCTCCCAGACTAAATTATAGTCATCTCTACTGGCTACAGAAGAATAACACCCTTTGTGCATTAGTTGGAAACCAATTAATAATGGGCATGACATCTAATGTTTTCTGTAATCTCCATATTAGGTGCACCTTCATTATACTCTTGGGATATGCTCAGTCATAATGATAGTTTCACTTGATGAGGCCCAAAGAACTTATTTACATGTGGAGTGTTTTGTACATTGTGGATCCCTCTCATGTCCAAGGTCAGAGCTAGTTTCTGCAGTGTGCCTAACTTGAGAATATGGCGGATGCTCTGCAGGACTATCCACTGAAGTTAATTGTTTCTTTTAGTATTGGACTTTTTAAATTTAATTTTACTTATTTTTATGTATTCATTTTACCTCCTGCTCATTACCCCTCTCCCAGGCAATCTCCTCCAACAATCTTTCCCCCTTTCCCCTTCTCCTTTGAAAGGGTGGGGCCCCAATGGCCCCACTCTCTCCCTATCTGTTAAACATAGTACTTGATGTTCTAGCCAGAGCAAGAAAACAACTAAAGGAAATCAAGGGGATACAAATTGGAAGGGAAGAAGTCAAAGTATCTCTATTTGTGGATGATATGATAGTATATATAAGCTACTCCAAAAATTCTACCAGAGAACTCCTACAGCTGTTAAACACCTTAAGAAAAGTGACTGGATACAAAATTAACTCAAAGAAATCAATAATTCTTCTTTATAAAAATGATAAATGGCTCTACCTGGGCCACCAGGGGTCCATAGCCAACTAGTAACAGGAGAAATCTACCCTCCCAGGAGTGTGGAAAAGCAGTGAGTGGGGTTAAGGCGAGTACCACTGCTCACCGGGAACCACCCGGAACCCCATGGACACACAGACTGAGGTAAAGTCGGGGACAAGAAACACCTGAATCTTCCAGTTTCCATCTGTGGCTGGAGATCTCTGCCTTGGCCACCCGGGGGTCCATAGCCAACTAGCTCCAGGAGAAAGCTACCCTCCCAGGAGCATGGAAAAGCAGTGAGTGGAGTTAAGGCGAGCACCACTGCTCACTGGGACCCACCCAGAAGCCTTGGGACATACAGACTGAGGTAAAGTCAGGGACAGAAACTTTCCAGTTTCCATCTGTGCCTGGGGACCTCAGCCTGGGCCACAGGATTCCAGGAGAGAGCTGGTACCCCAGGAGGGCTAACACACCTTTGAGCACAGGCAAAACCACGACTTCTGTTCAAATTCACTGGATCAAGAGGGACCCTTGCAGAGCCATCAGGACACAGGAACCAAGGGATAGCTGGGGACAAGATCCTTCTGGTTTCTGTATGCACACCAGAGCTGACCCTGTGCCACAGCTCTCCAAACCCAAACACTTCTCAGAGAGAGCTGGTCTGCAAGGAGTATTGACAAAGAGGCCTGCAGGAGAGGTAAGCCACGGCCAGACAGAGTAAGACCAGCTAACATCAGAGTTAACAAGATGGCAAAAGGCAAGGGTAAGAACATAAGGAACATAAACCAAGGCTACTTGGCACAGTCAGAACCCAGCGCTCCTACCACAGCAAGCCCTGGATACCCCAACACACCAGAAAAGCAAGAGTTAGATTTAAAATCAGTACTCATGATGATGATAGAAGACTTTAAGAAAGAAATTAACACTCTTAAAGAAATACAAGAGAACAGAGATAAGCAACTAGAAGCCCTTAAAGAGGAAACACAGAAATCCATTAAAGAATTACAGGAAAACACAATCAAACAGACAAAGGAAATGAACACAAGTATCCAATAGCTAAAAATAGAAATAGAAACAATAAAGAAATCACAAAAGGAGACAACCCTGGAGTTAGAAAACCTAGGAAAGAGATCAGGTGTCATAGATGCAAGCATAACCAACAGAATACAAGAGATAGAAGAGAGAATCTCAGGAGCAGAAGATACCATTGACAACATCGACACAACAGTAAAAGAACATACAAAATGCAAAAAGATCCTAACCCAAAACATCCATGAAATCCAGGACACAGTGAGAAGACAGAATTTAAGGATAATAGGTATAAAAGAGAGTGAAGATGCCCAACTTAAAGAACCAGTAAATATCTTCAACAAAATTATAGAAGAAAACTTCCCTAACGCAAGGAAAGAGATGAACATAAATTTACAAGAAGCTTACAGAACTCCAAATAGATTGGACAAGAAAAGAAATTTGTCCCGTTACATTATAGTGAAAACACCAAATACACAAAACAAGGAAAGAATATTAAAAGCAGTAAGGGGAAAAGTCAAATAACATATAAAGGCAGACCTATCAGAATTACACCAGACTTCTCACCAGAGACTAAGAAAGCTAGAAGCTAAGGGCAGAACTCATACAGACCATAAGAGAACACAAGTGCTATACACAGCAAAACTCTCAATTAACATAGATGGTGAAACCAAAATATTCTATGACAAAACCAAATTTGCACAATATGTTTCCACAAACCCAGCTCTACAAAGGATACTAGATGGAAAACGTCAACTCAAGGAGGGAAATCACACCCTAGAAAAAGCAAGAAAGTAATCTTTCAACAAACTCAAAAGAAGATAGCCACACAAAACTAAAAGTAACATCGAAAATAACGGGGACCAACAATCACTATTCCTTAATATCTCTTAACATCAAAGGACTCAATTCCCCAATAAAAAGATATAGACTGACAGACTGGATCCATAAAGAGGACCCAGCATTTTGCTACATTCAGGAAACACACCTCCGCGATAAAGACAAACACTACCTCAGAGTAAAGGGCTGGAAAACAAGTTTCCAAGCAAATGATCCCAAGAAACAAGCTGGAGTAGCCATTCTAATATCCAATAAAATTGACTTTCACCCAAAAGTCATCAAAAAAAGATAAGGAAGGACATTTCATACTCATCAAAGGAAAAATCTACCAAGAAGAATTCTCAATTCTGAACATCTATGCTCCAAATGCAAGGGCACCCACATTCATAAAAGAAACTTTACCAAAGCTCAAAGCACACATAGTACCTCACACAATAATAGTAGGAGACTTCAACACCCCATTATCATCAATGGACAGATCTTGGAATCACAAACTAAACAGAGACACAGTGAAATTAAAAGATGTTATGAACCAAATGGATTTAACAGATATCTACAGAACATTTCATCTTAAATCAAAAGAATATACTTTTTTCTCAGCACCTCATGGTACCTTCTCCAAAACTGATCATATAATCGGTCACAAAACAAACCTCAACAGATAGAAGAAGATTGAAATAATCTCATGCCTCCTATCAGATCACTATGGATTAAGGCTTGTCTACAATGGCAACAATAACAACAAAAAGCCCACATACACATGCAAGCTGAACAATGCTCTACTCAATGATAACTTGGTCAAGGAAGAAATAAAGAAATTAAAGACTTCCTAGAATTTAATGAAAATGAAAGTACAACATACCCAAACTTATGGGACACAATGAAAGCAGTGTTAAGAGGAAAACTCATAGCTCTGAGTGCCTCCAAAAAGTAATAGGAGAGAGCATACACTAACAGCTTAACAGCACACCTGAAAGCTCTAGAACAAAAAGAAGCTAATACACCAAAGAGGAGTAGAAGGCAGGAAATAATCAAACTCATGGCTGAAATCAACCAAATAGATAAAAAAAAGAACTATACAAAGAATCAACAAAACCAGGAGTTGGTTCTTTGAGAAAATCAACAAGATAGATAAACCATTAGCCAGACTAACCAGAGAGCACAGAGACAGTACCCAAATTAACAAAATTAGAAATGAAAAGGTAGACAAAACAACAGATCCTGAGGAAATTCAAAAAATCATCAGATCCTACTACAAAACCCTATACTCAATAAAACTGGAAAATCTGGATGAAATGGACAATTTTCTAGACAGATATCAAATACCAAAGTTAAGCCAGGATCAGATAAACCATCTAAACAATGTTATAATGCCTAAAGAAATAGAAGCAGTCATTAAAAGTCTCCCAACCTAAAAAAGTCCAGGACAAGATGGGTTCATTGCAGAATTCTACCAGACCTTCAAAGAAGACCTAATACCAATACTCTTCAATCTATTCCACAAAATAGAAACAGAAGGAACACTACCCAATTCCTTCTATGAGGCCACAATTGCACTGATACCAAAACTTCACAAAGACCCAACAAAGAAAGAAAACTTCAGACCAATTTCCCTCATGAATATCAATACAAAAATACTCAATAAAATTCTCACAAACCAAATCCAAGAACACATCAAAATGATCATTCATCATGATCAAATAGGCTTCGTCCTAGGGATGCAGAGATGGCTCAATACCCGGAAATCCATCAATGTAATTCACTACATAAACAAACTCAAAAAAAACCCACATGGTCATTTCATTAGATGCTGAAAAAGCATTTAACAAAATTCAACATCCCTTCATGATAAAAGTCTTGGAAAGATCAGGAATTTAAGGCCCATACCTAAATGTAGTAAAATCAATATACAGCAAACCAGTAGCCAACATCAAACTAAATGGAGATAAACTCGAAGCAATCCCACTAAAATCAGGTACTAGGCAAGGCTGCCCTCTCTCTCCCTATCTATTCAATATAGTACTTGAAGTTCTAGCTAGAGAAATTAGACAACAAAAAGTGGTCAAATGGATACAAATTGGAAAGGTAGAAATCAAAATATCACTATTTGCAGACAATATGTATACTTAAGTGACCCAAAAAACTCCACCAGAGAACTGCTGCATCTGTTAAACAACTTCAGCAGCATGGCCAGATATAAAATTAACTCAAACAGATCAGTAGCCTTCCTATACTCAAAGGATAAACAGGCTGAGAAAGAAATTAGGGAAATGACACCCTTCACAACAATCACAAACAATATCAAGTATCTTGGTGTGACTCTAACCAAGCAAGTGAAAGATCTGTTTGGCAAGAACTTCAAGTGTCTGAAGAAAAAAATTGAAGAAGACCTCAGAATGTGGAAAGATCTCCCTTGCTCATGTATTGGCAGGATTAATATAGCAAAAATAGGCCTACTGCCAAAAGCAATCTACAGATTCAAGGCAATCCCTATCAGAAGTCCAACTCAATTCTTCATAGACTTAGAAAGAGCAGTTCTCAAATTCATTTGGAACAACAAAAACCCAGGATAGCAAAAGCTATTTTCAACAACAAAAGAACTTCTGGGGGAATCAGCATCCCTGACCTCAAGCTGTACTACAGAGCAGTAGTGATAAAAACTGCATGGTACTGGTACAGCGACAGGCAGGCAGATCAATGGAATAGAATTGAAGACTTAGAAATGAACCCATACAGTTCTGGTCACTTGATTTTCAACAAAGGAGGTAAAACCATCCATTGGAAAAAAGACAGCCTTTTCAACAAATGATGCTGGTTCAATTGGCGGTCTACAAATAGAAGCATGAGAATTGTTTCATTCCTATCTTCCTGTACAAAGCTCAAGTCCAAGTGGATCAAGGATCTCCACATAAAACCAGAGCACTGAATCTAATGGAAGAGAAAGTGTGGAAAAGTCTCGAACATCTGAGTACAGGGCAAAAGTTCCTGAACAGAACACCAGGGGCTTATGCTCTAAGATCAAGAATAGACAAATGGTACCTCATGAAATTGCAAAGCTTCTGTAAGGCAAAAAACACTGTCAATAGGACAAAACGGCAGTCTACAGATTGGGAAAAGATCTTAACCAATCCTAAATCCGATAAAGGGCTAATATTCAATATATACAAAGAACTCAAGAAGTTAGACTCCAGAAAACCAAATAACTTTATCAAAAAATGGGGAACAGAACTAAACAGAGAATTCTCAACTGAGGAAATTCACAAGGCTTAGAAGCACCTAAAGAAATGTTCAACATCCTTAGTCATCAGGGAAATGCAAATCAAAACAATACTGAGATTTCACCTCACACCAGTCAGAATGGCTTAGATCAAAACCTCAGGTGACAGCAGATGCTGGTGAGGATGTGGAGAAAGAGGAACACTCCTCCATTGTTGGTGGGATTGCAAGCTGGTACAACCACTCTGGAAATCAGTTTGGCGGACCCTCAGAAAAATGGACATAATACTACCTGAGGACCCAGCTATACCACTCCTGGGCATATACCCAGAAGATGCTCCAACATGTAATAAGGACACATGCTCCACTATGTTCATAGCAGCCATATTTATAATAGCCAGAAGCTGGAAACAAC
>CM052711.1:91460479-91476498 GCA_028551405.1 Uromys caudimaculatus | reverse complement strand
AGAATGGATACAGAAAATGTGGTACATTTACACAATGGAGTACTTACTACTTAGCTATTAAAAACAATGACTTAATGAAATTTTCAGGCAAATGGATGGAACTTGTAAATATCATCCTGAGCAATGTAACACAGTCACAAAAGAAGGAACATGGTATGTACTCACTGATAAGTGGATATTAGTCCAAAAGTCCTGAATACCCAAGTTTCACTTTACAGTAACTGCTGGACTGAGAGTGAGTTCCCAGGGGGAGGAGTGGGAGAAGGGACTGAAGGAGCTGAGGGAGTTTACAGCCCCATGGAGGGAGCAACAGTGCCAACTGGCCTGACCCTCAGTCCTCCTGGAGGCTGGGCCACCAAGTAAATAATACACATGGAGGGACCCATGGTTCGGACCACATATGTGGCAGAGGAGGGCCTTTTTGGCCATCAGGGAGAGGAGAGGCTTTTGGTCCTGAGAGTGTTAGAGGCCCCACAAAAGGGGAATGTCAAGGTGGGAATATGGGAGTGGATGTGCAGGTGGGTGGGAGGTGGAATACCCTCATAGAGGTGGGGGAAAAGGAGGGGATAGGGGATTTCCAAACAGGAGACCTAGAAAGGGGGAAAAAATGGAAATGTAAATAAAGTATCAAAAAATAAAAATTAAAAAAAAAAAGATAAATGGGTCTAGAAAAAATTATGGAAACAATACCCTTTACAATAGCCACATAAAATATGTTGCTTTAACTCTAACCAAACGAATGAAAGTTCTGTATGATAAGAACTTCAAGTACCTGAAGAAAGAAATTGAAGAAGACCTCAGAAGATGGAAAGATCTGCCATGCTCATGGATAGGTAGTATTAACATAGTGAAAATGCCCATCTTACCAAAAGCTATACACATATTCTAACACTGCTTTTTATAGACCTGGAAAGAGCAATTCTCAACTTTATATGGAAAAACAAATGATCCAGAATTGCCAAAACAATCTTGATCAATAAAAAAACTTCTCAAGGAATTATCATTCCTGACCTCAAGCAATACTACAGAGCAATAATGATAAAACCTCCATGGTATTGGTACAGAAACAAACATGTTGATCAATGGAATTGAACAGAAGATCCAGAAATAAACCCACACACCTATAGACACTTGATTTTTTCTAAAGAAGCAAAAATCATAAAATGGAAAAATGAAAGCATTTTCAGCAAATGGTGCTGTACTAATTGGATGCCTACAGGTAGAAGAATGAAAATAGATCTGTACTTTTCACCCTGCACAAAACTCAAGATCAAGTGGAATAAGGACTTCAACATATAAGTGGATATACTAAATTTCATTGAACAGAAAGTAGGAAATACCCTTGAACACATTGGTATAGGAGACAATTGCCTGAACAGAACATCAACTGCTCAGGCTCTAATATCAACAACTGATAATTGGGACCTCATGAAACTGCAAAGCTTATTTTGTCTTGCTTTTGGTTCTGATATTTTATTGCAACAACAGAAAAGTAACCAATATATAAATTGATACCAGACAAGGGGTATCACTGATTTTTTCCATTACTTACTTACTTAATTGATTAATTAATTCACATTACATCCTGATCAGTGCCCCTTCTGCCAGTTCTCCTCTCCAACAGTCCCTCCCCAATCCCTCCCTTCCCTTATCCTCTGAGAGGGTGGATATACTCCCCCTCCCCCAAGGATCTCCCCAACCTGGTACATCAAGTCTCTGCAGGGGTAGGCACATCCTCTCTCATTGAGGCCAGACAAGGCAGGCCAGTTTGGGGAGTGGATTCTAAAGACAGACAACAGTTTTGGGACAACTCCTGTGCCAGTTATTGCAGTACCTGCATGAAGACTGAACTGCACTTCTTCCACATTAGTTGGAGCTGGGTATGTCTAGCCTTTGTATGCTTTTTGTTTGGTGGTTCAGTCTCTGAGAGCCTCCAAGGGTCCAGGTTAGTTTACTCTGTTGGTTTTCTTGTGGAGTTCCTATCCCCTTTGAGGCTCTAAATCCTTCCCCCACTCTTCCATAAAACTCCATCTAATGTTTGGCTGTGGGTCTCTAAATCTGTTTAAGTCAGCTACTGCGTGGGGCCTCTCAGAGGATAGTTATGCTAGGTTCCTGTCTGAAAGCATAACAAAGTATCATTAATAGAGTCACTGACTGGTGCTTACCCATGAGATTGGTTTCAATTTGGTCCAGGTATTGGTTGACCATTCTTTTAGTCTCCTCTCCACTTTTTCCCCTACGTTTCTCAAAAAGAAACAAATTTGGGTGGAAAGTTTTGTGAGTGGGTTGATGTCCTTTTGCCTCCACTCGGCATCCTGCTTGGCTCTAGGAGGTGGTCTCCTCATGTTCCATGTCCCCAAATGTTAGGCATCTTGGGTAAGGTCAACCCCATTGACTCCTGGAACCTCATTCCCAGGATCCACTTCCCCCATCCAAGGCAGCTGCAGATTTCCATTCATTCTCCTGGCCCTTGGACCCTTTCTTCTGTCCCTCCTCATGCTTCATCCCGAATCCCCCCATACTCCTCTCTGTCCCATCTCCCATTAAGTTCCCTCCTTCTATCTGCCTCCTATGATTCTTTTATTCACTTTTCTAAGTTGGATTTGAGCATCCTTGCTGGGGTCTTCCTTCTTGTTTAGCTTCTTTGGGTCTGTGGAGTGTATCATATACTATACTTTATAGCTAATATCTACTTATATGTGAGTATATACCGTGTATGGCCTTTTGAGTCTGGGTTACCTCACTCAGACTTATATTTTCTAGTTCCATCCATTTGCCTGCAAAACTCACAATATCCTTGCTTTTTATACTTAAGTAGTCCATTTTACAAATTAATCATATTTTCTGTATCCATATCTATCATACATTTGGCTTGTTTCTAGTTTCTGGCTATTACAAATAAAGCTTCTATGAACATAGTGGAGCCCTTGTCCTTATGGTATAGTGAAGCACCTTTTGGGTATATGCCCAGGGGTGGTATAACTGGGACTTGAGGTAGAACTATTTCTAGTTTTCTAAAAAACAACCAGATTAATTTCCAGAGTGGTTTTATAAGTTTGCACTGCTACCAGCAGTGGATGGGTGTTCTACTTTCTCCACATCCTTGCCAATATGTGCTGTTGCTTGAGTTTTTAATCTTAGCCATTTTAATGGGTGTACGTTGGCGTCTCAGGGTCCTTTTGATTCTCATTTTCTTTTTTTTATTAATTTTTATTTTGATACTTTATTTACATTTCAAATGTCTCTGCCTTTCCAGGTCTCCACTTTGGATACCCCTTTTCCCCTCCCCCTCTCCTGCCTCTATGAGGGTATTCCCCCACCCACCCACCTGCCCACCCACTCCCATCTTCCATCCCTGGCATTCCCCTATACTGGGGCATCTAACACCCTCTGACCTAAGGGCCTCTCCTCCCCCTGATGGCCAACAAGGCCCTCCTCTACCACATATGTGGTCTGAACCATGGGTGCCCCCCTGTGTATTCTTTGGTTGGTGGTCCAGTCTCCAGGAGCACGGGGGGGGGGGTCAGGACAGTTGACACTGTTGCTCCCTCCCTGGGGCTGCAAACTCTCTCAGCTCCTTCAGTCCCTTCCCCAACTATTCCATCTGGGACCTCATACTCAGTCTAATGGTTACTGTGAAGAGAAACTTGGATTCCCCATTTCTTGATGACTAAGGATGTTGAACATTTCTTTAAGTGTTTTTTTTTTCTTTTATTGGATACTTTCTTTATTTACATTTCAAATGTTGTCCCCTTCCAGATTTCCCCTCCAGAAAACCCCTATCCCATCCCCCTCCCCTACCTCTATGAAGGTGCTTTCATACCCATCCACCCACTCCTGCCTCTGAGCCCTGGCATTCCCCTACACTGGGGCATCGAACCCCCTCAGGTCCAAGGGATGCTCCTCCCACTGATGTTCAACAAGGCCATCCTCTGCCACATATGTGGCCAGAGTCATGGGTTCCTCCATGTATACTGTTTGCTTGGTGGTCCAGTCGCCGGGAGCTCTGGAGGGTCTGGCCAGCTGACACTGTTGCTCCCCCCCAAGGGACTACAAACCCCCTCAGCTCCTTCAGTCCATTCTCCAACTCATCCATCTCGGACCACACACTCAGTCCAATGATTGGCTCTGGCAGAGCTTCTCAGGTGACAGCCATGTCAGGGTCCTGTCAGGAAGTACTTTCCTGCATCTGCAATAGTGTTCAGGTTTGGCAACTGTATATGAGATGGATCCCCAGGTGGGGCAATCTTTGGATAGCTTTTCATTCAGTCTCTGCAACAACATTTTACCTCCATATTTCCTCCTGTGAGTATTTTGTTCCCCCTTCTAAGAACCACTGAAGCATCCACACTTTGTTATTCCTTCTTCTTGAGCTTTATATGGTCTGTGAATTATATCTTGGATATTCCAAACTTCTGGGCTAATATCCGCTTATCAGTGAATACATACCCTTTGTGTTCTTTGGTGATTGGGTTACCTCACTCGGGATGATATTTTCAAGATCCATTTGCCTGAGAATTTCATGAAGTCATTGTTTTTAATAGCTGAGTAGAACCACATTGTGTAAATGTACCACAATTTCTGTATCCATTCCTCTGTTAAGGGACATCTAGGTTGTTTGAAGCTTCTGGCTATTATAAATATAGCTGCTGTGAACATAGTGGAGCATGTGTCCTTATTACATGTTGGAGCATCTTCTGGGTATATGCCCAGGAGTGGTATAGCTGGGTCGTCAGGTAGTACTATGTTCAATTTTCTGAGGAATCGCCAGACTGATTTCCAGAGTGATTACTGCAAAGTTTCTGTAAGGAAGGCAAAGGACACTGTCAATAGTCTGAGCCTACAGATTGGGAATGAATCTTCACCAGGACTAGATATTTTAAAACCTACTTTTAGGAAGGCTTCTCAAAAACACTTTGACCCCCTTTTAGCCCACTATTCATAGGCAGGGGAGAAAAGATGGTAAATAGGACAAGGGATGTGGACCTGTTTAGAAGTAGTTCTATATAACAATTTCAATCACCATTTGTCAGAATACTAGCAGCCCTGTTCATTTGTGTCATGATACCAGACACAAATCAGCATCAGTGGCATGATCCAGCAGAAACAGTCATCTGTCTGTTGAATTGGCACAGGTCAGTGGGAACAGACACAACCAGCCTGAATGCCAGGAAAAGTGCTCTGCTCTGAGATTCTCAATGAAGTGAAGATCAGGTAAGATTCCAGGCCAAGGACGCACAGCAAGGCTAGCTATGCAAGAGCTCTGTCACTGTTGGGTCTTATGTATATTCTCTCCTAATATCACGTGTCCTCCCACAGGTCTTGCCTCAGCAAAACTCCAAGTGAGTCTGCCTCAGCGGGACACTACATGAGTCTGCATCTGCATCACTTGACACAACCAGAAACTTCCACTTCAGTTTTTAGCACAAAACTTGTTCTGCTTGCAAAGTCCACTATTGATAGTAATATTACATTTGAGGAGCCTGATATTTATTTTACTCCTGAAATATCTGTATTAAGCTCATCTAGGAGCTTTCTTTATTTACAGTCTCTGTCAATTCACCACACACACTATGTGCTCCTGTGATCACAGAGGTCATTAGTTGTTTCCTTCAGACACTGCCTTAATAGAGGGGTTGATTTCATGGATGCCAGTTTCCCCATACGCTTACTCTGATGGCATCATGTCTTCTCAGAGATATAGGGTTATGGTGCTTCAGGCTCTAAATATACTCCTTTTGTTTTAATATAAATTTTTAAAATGTTCTTATTCATATCATACTCTAAATCACATATTTAAGCATTTGATTTTTTGTTTCCACTCAAAAGTCTCACACATTGACTTCTAACTTCAAAATGTCCTTAAGGTCAGCTTTCTGTGCAGCGAAACAGCCAGTTTGTTTTCTTAACATCCACTGTACTCTTCTCCCATCAGAATGGCTAAGAAAATGTGAAGAGATGGTCCTAGGGAGGTAGGGCTGCTGTATTCTGCTGACTACGCCAAACACATGGTCCAAAGTTACACTGCCAAGAAAGGAGGAAAGTCACTAGAGGCTGCAGATTGAAGAGATTGTGAGGAGCTGACAGGAAATAAGGCATAAGCTATATTGTCTTAGTGAAAGCCACTAGGCATGCAGATGCCAGTAGACACCCAAGTATATCTACAGAACAAAATAATGGCAAGAAGGATGTAGAGACTTAGATCTACAGGTAGATAAACACAGACAGGCTGGGAAGGACAGAGGCCAAGGCTCCCGCTGTTACAGCAGCCTACCTTGAAGCTATACTTATACAGAATCCATATAAAGCAACACTCTGGGACAAAGAGTTATACAACAATTTGTATTCTGTTTACTTTGGGAGCTCCAAGACATACAGAATTTGCTATTTTGTGCTAACTCTGAGTCCTGGAGTCCTCTGGCTGTCCAGGGTCAGCCATGTTTTAACTTGATCACACTGGATATTCATATGGGTTCCATGTTGTCTGAATACAAACTTCTATTCCCATCATGGACTTCTATTCCTATCAGTGGCTCAGTCGGTAATGCTGAGTGCTGATAAACCTTATGACTTGAGTTCAGTCCCAGGTACCCATGGGGTGGAAGGAAAGGGCATATTACAGTAGTGTGTCCTTTGTCCTCTATGAATGTATGTGCACAACACATACACACATTCACACAAATGCAGCATACACTTTAAGTTAGTAAATGAGTGATATAAATATTGTTAAATCAAGTATTTTCATTTCTGTAATTTATCCCATATATCCTCTCATCTATCAACTTAGAACAGTTTTTCTTCATGTGGTTGTTTCTTCATATGGTTTCTTTGTTAATGCTCTATGGGGCTAATGTATAGATATTTTTATATTTTAAAATAAATGATTTTGACACAAAACCTGATGAAGGTTTTAAATTCTTCCTGCACTGCCATCTTTACATTTCAACTCTTCAGTTTTGCACAAAATCAAGATAATTACAACTGTCATTGTCAGTGCCACTATAATGAGAAAATAATGTTTTAGGGTACTTTTACAATAATGCAAATAATTCTCAACCTGTAGTCCTGAAGTTCTCATTTATAGGCCTGAGATAAATATCAGGCATTTACATTTTAACAAGTATGCTATCAATATGATAAAACTGCTGACTCACAGGTCTAGGTTTCTAAACAGCAGATTCTGAATCAAAAATTCTCTATGAATGACAGCAAAGGTTGGCAAGGATGTAGAGAAAGAGGTACAATTATTCCATTTTGATAGGATTGAAAGCTGGTAAAACCACTATGGATATCAGTCTGGCAACTCCTCAGAAAATTGGACATAGTACTACCTGATGACCCAGCTATACCACTCCTGGGCATATACCCAGAAGATGCTCCAACATATAACAAGGACACATGATCCACTATGTTCATAACAGGCTTATTTATAATAGCCAGAAGCTGAAAAAACCCCAGACATCCTTCAACAGAGGAATGGATCCAGGAAAGGTGGTACATTTACACAATGTAGTACTACTCAGCTGTTAAAAAAAATGACTTCTTGAAATTCTTAGGCAAATGGATGGTACTAGAAAAAATCATCCTGAGTAAGGTAACTCAATCACAAAGAACTCACATGATATACACTCACTGATAAGTGGATATTAGCACAAAAGCTCTGAATACCCAAGATATAATTCACAGACCACATGAAGCTGAAGAAGAAGGAAGACCAAAGTGTGGGTGCTTTGGTCCTTCTTTGAAAGGGGAACAAAATACTCATGGGAGCAGATAGAGGCAAAATGTGGAGCAGAGAATGAAGGAAAGGCCATCCAGAGACTGCCACACCTGGGCATCCACCCCATATACAGTCACTAAACCCAGACACTAGTGTGAATGCCAAGAAGTGCTTGCTTAACAGAGTCTGATATAGCTGGCTCCTGAGAGGCTCTGCTAGAGCCTTACAAATATAGAGGTGAATGCTCTCAGTCAACCATTGGACTGAGCAAGAGGTCTCCAATGGAGGAGTTAAAGATAGGACTAAAGGAACTGAAGGGGTTTGCATTGCCATAGGAAGAACAATAATATCAACCAACCTGACCCCCCAGAGCTCCTAGTGACTAAACCACCAACCAAGCAGTACACATGGAGGGACCTATGGCTCCACCCACATAAGTAGCAGGGGATGGCCTTGTTGGGCACCAATGGGAGGAGAGGCCCTTGGTCCTATGAAGGCTTGATGTCCCGGTGTAGGGGAATTCAAGGGTAGGGAGGCAGGAGTGTGTACATGGATGGGGGAACTCTCATAGAAGCAGTGGAAAGGGGAATGGGATAGGGGATTTCTGAGGGTAGAGCAGGAAAGGGGATAATATTTGAAATGTAAAGAAAATATCCAATAATAATAATAAAACCCTATTACTAGTGAAACTCTGCGTTGATTCCTGAGGTGAAGGAAAATGTTGGAAGAAAGAAAATATACACTATGGTGCTTCAGTATTCTATGAAGAGCTGGAGAGCTATAATACTCATTTAAAGTGTTGGAATTGCTGTATGAACTGGGAGTGATCAAGGGAAGTAAGTTGATAAAGAGAAACTCAGATTTTCGTATTAGAAATGACCAAGCAGAGAGCGTGTTCAGCCAGTATACAGGTGAGGCCCGTGACAAGATGGCTATAGTTGGAGTAAAACATTCATTTTACTTCTAATTTAAGAGAGGCTTGTGTGCCAAACTTGTAACATTCAGTGCTAGACAGATGGAATTGTTCATGTCTTTTTAATCATACTTATAGCCCAAGGGAAATAGATATTATATATCATGTTCATCTGTACCAGGGCACATCCTCAGGTGCTGAGCAAACCACCTGAGGAATGTTGTGACTGACTTTGTAGTTGACAAGTGGATGCGATAACAGTGAATTTTGTGAAAAGATGAAACTATTGTATTTAAATAATTTAATATGTAAAAATACATTTGCAAGGAATTCAAATGTTTACTTTTGACCACATGTGGTGCAGTTGGTGGGCCTGCTTGAAAAATATGTGTATAATGGCTTTAGTTGAGCAGGAGACTATCTTCAGTTAGGTGACATCATGGAAGAACCTCTGAATGATGTGAGTCTTGAATATATCCTAGAAGTACTTAAGATTTTATATCTTACAACATAGATCTTAAATAGAGTTGGACATTGTACTCCATAAAGAAATAACATACTTGTTTATCTGACATATTGCAAAAAAGAAAGAAAACCCAATTGATATATTGGAGTATATGAAATCATGGGTATAAACATTGGGAGAGTTTTTCTATCCTGTTCTGTCATTCATCTCTTCACTAATTGTGACAGAAAATAAAGTTGACAAGCATGGTTAGATGAACACATTTATAAATACCCAAAGGAGCAATGAACCTTTGGAGTCATTTAATTATATTTTAGGATCAAAATGATTTATATTTTAGGATCAAAATGATTATACATTTCTGATTCTTGGTTAAAGGCTTTTGAAAAGTTAACTGGTTCAATTAAACTTTGGTTTACAATATTTGCAAATTGTTAATATTATTTTAATTTGACTAAAGTAAAACTATTTTGAAGAAGTTAGTCAGTATGAACAAAGCATGTTTCAAATTAAAATCAATTTAAAGCTACCCATGTTTGTTGTGTATTGTTACATTAAAAATAGATTTATTTATAAAATGTCACTGTTTGAGAGCCGGAGAGGTGGATTAGTAGTTAATTGTGTTTACTAATGTTGCAGAGGTCCTGAGATCAATATGAATCTACAGCCCAAGGAAATCTACCACCCTCTTCAGGACTCTTTTAGAAGCTTCACTTATGTGTACATACTTACACATGACAGACATAGATATATTATTATTTGTGTATACATATAATATTTATTATGTTAATATTTTTCAAGGCATTCAATTATTTTACACTTATTTATTTGTAAATAAGAAGTGTAACAGCACCCTTGTAAAGGTCAAAATAGTAAGTTGTAGGAAATGGTTCTCTCCTGTGATGTGAGTCTTTTGTACTAAACTCAGGTCATGCATTATCTTTTAGAAAGTTTATTTTACTTTTAACTATATGTTGGTGTAGTCTATGCACACATGTGTTTAGGCACCCACATAAACAAAAGTATATGAGATCACAAGAAGTTGTAGTCACAAACAGAAAATGACTCAAAAGATATGAGTACTCTGAGTCTAATTCTAGCGTTTGTCAGTGTTCACAATGTAATTTGAACATCTGGAGTCACTCTCCAGTCCAAATAGTAATTTAGAAATGTGTTTTTGTTCTCCAATAATCTTCCTCCATGTATGAAGATACTGTAGTTTGTGTGTTGAATGAACCAGAAAAAAAAAAAAATTCTGTTCTCAGATGCTGTGAGAAGTTTGTAAATGTAAATCTATGAGATCCTACAAGACAATATGAGAACAATAGCAAATAATTTATCATCTTCATAAAGACTCTTTTCTCTGTGCCAGTAATAATAAAACACTTGTCCAGTGTAACTCAAAATATAATAAAGTCAACAAACTTCTACTTACAAAGTATGGCAAATTTATAGGACAATATCCAGGTCTAATAGACAAAGGATTGGATGTTTTTATCCTGACAACAGTAAAATGTTGGTATGGTTTAAGAAATAAAGAAGTGAAAGCATGAACATAAAATTATAACATAAATTTACACTATTAAAATGAAATAATAAAGAGACAGGGTAATCTCTGTTAGAGTAACTCATATATATATATATATACGTATATATATATATATGTATATATATATATATATATATATAATTACCTTGTAAATAAGAAAAAGCTCTAAGGGATTAAGGGATTGTTTCTTAGACAACTTCTTCATGTGAGACTCCAAGGATCTAATTGTAATTTATTTTTAACATGTAATTACATAGTAACTTATTTGTCCTTATAGTATATAACTTTTTAGTTCATCAAGTTTCATTCATTTTACATTTTATATCAGTAGCTAGTACTAGGAATGCAGGCTCAGAAAAATTATTCTAACTGAGGTAGAACAAAGAGTAGGCAATGAGAAGAGAAGGGATGGCAGTACTATGAATTTTTTATT
This sequence comes from Uromys caudimaculatus, assembly GCA_028551405.1. Lineage (NCBI taxonomy): Eukaryota > Metazoa > Chordata > Mammalia > Rodentia > Muridae > Uromys > Uromys caudimaculatus. The sequence goes on along the minus strand of CM052711.1, from coordinate 91,465,417 downwards.
GGATATTTTATGAATTTACATTTCAAACGTTGTCCCCTTTTCTGGCTTCCCCTCTAGAATCTCCCTATCCCATTCTCCCTCCCCCTGCTTCTATGAGGGTACTCCTCCTCCCACCCACCCACTCCCACCTTACTGCCCTGGAATTCCCCTACATAGGGGAATTGAGCCTTCATAGGACTAAGGGCCTCTCCTCCTACTGATGCCAGACAATGCCATCCTCTGCTACATATGCAAGTGAAGCTATGGGTCCCTCCATGTGTACTCTTTGGTTGGTGGTTTAGTTCCTGGGAGCTCTGGGTGATCTGGTTGATTGATATTGTTGTTCTTCCTGTGGGGTTGCAAACCCTTTCAGCTCCTTCAGTTCCTTTTCTAACTCCACCATTGGGGTCCCCATGCATAGCACTATGGATTTTAATGTCATGTTTATCATCAAATCTTCAGAAGATATAAATTTTTACTACTTCCTTTACTAGTGTAAACTAAAATCTTTGGGAAGAATAATCTATATAAAATTTTCAATAATTTCAGTATTCTACCAGTCCCCTGTAACATAGGCAAAGAGAAATAAATAGACAATTGATGGAAAAATTGATCAATGGGTATCTATCTGAGGCAATAGTACAGCTCAGTATGTAGGATGACACGGATATGATACAGTATATAAGACTCTGAAGTAGTAGACTTAACTACTGACATCAGTATCATCAGCTAGTAGCCATGGTTACAGTTTTCTCTAGAGGGCATTCTGTCATCTCTGGGAAATGAAATCATGCTTCAAATAAATAGCCAATCTAAAAAAAAGCTCATGATAAAATACAGTGGCGTACAGTTCACCAATGCCTTTTATATGAGTTATATAATGGCACATAAAGAGAAAAATATGTAGGCTGGTAATTATATCCACCACATGAAAGCTTACTAGTATATATAGACGTATCACTATATAGAAAACAAAGAACCATTCAATATTTTTGGGTTCCTCCAAATTAAAAACTGACATGACAAACACTATTCTGAAGAATACTGCTCAGGTCACATGCTCAAGCCTAACTAGAACAAGAGAAAACAGAAATGGGAAACCAACAGCAGGCTATCTGAGCTTTCTTGGGTCACTGGCAAATGAATCAAGATAGGAAGGAAGCAGGAAGATTAAATGATAGATGAATGTGTGGAATGAATGCTGATTGTTGTTGACAAACAAAGGAACTGAGATGGGATGAAAATCAGGAAAATGGGTAACAAACAGCTTTTTGTTTTCCTAATGGCATTTTTAAAAGCAAAATATTCTTTCTGTCAAAAGAAGTATATTATTCCTATATTAAAGTAAAGTAGGAAATATTTTGCCTGAGAAGCTTGATATAGGATTACATTTGGTTTCTTAAAGTTTTGATTTTAAATAAGAAGTAAGAGATGTATTTTCAGTTTCTCTAATTAGAAAATTTAACCTTTGTACAGATTTCCTTGAGAGTGAATGGAGTGGACTTGGAATTAGAAGTCAGATTTTACTTCTTCAACAGAGATTCTAAATTTCACTCGGAGATGTGAGAGAGGTACAGAGAATCAGGAAATCAAACAAAATTATGTAGTAGGGGGGATGAGGAACTGGGGATAGTCACTGGAGGATCCCAGACAGTAGGGAAACATGAGGCTTCCAGGACCCAATGGGGATGACTTTAGCCAAAAGGTGCAGAGAAGGGGGAGACAGAACCTGCTGAGACTACCTCCAGTAGATAGATACTGCCCCTGGTTGAGGAATGGGCTACCCACTCATCTTAAAATTTTTAACCCAGAAATGTTCCTGTCCAAAGGAAGAACAGGGACAAAAAATGGAACAGAGACTGAAGGAAGGGCCAACTGGGGAATGGCCCCACCTGGGGATCCATCATGTCTGCAAACACCAATGCCCTGGTCATTTTCTGACAGGAATCTAGTGTGGCACTTCCTTGGGAAGTCCAGCCAGCAACTGACCAATGCAGATGTGGATACTTGGAGCCAACCATCAGACCGAGCTCTGGAAACCTGGTGGAGACGCTGGCAGAAGGACTGGAGAAGCAGAGAGGAATTGCAATCCTGTTGAAGAACAGCATAGGGGACCTAACCACCCAGTTCTTTTGGAGTCTAGACCACCAACCAAAAAGTGTACCTGGAGGGATCCATAGCTCCAGATACATATGTAGCATAGAATGGCCTTGCCTGGGAAGCAATGGGAGGGGAAGCCCTTGGTCCTGGGGAGGTTTGATGTCCCAGTATAGGGGGATGCTGGAACAGTGAAGAGGGAGAGTATGAGTAGGTGGGGTAGCACACTCATACAGGCAAAGGGAAGGGGGGAAGATGGATGTAGGATGGGGTGTTGGTGGAAGGGTGATATCCTGAAGTGGTATCATGGGATGAGTGGATTAGTAGAAGAGGTAACCTGGAAGTGGGATACCATTTGAGATGTAAAAAAAAGAATGATTAATTTTTAAAAAGGATTTATAAAAGCAAAATTACAATTTTGATTTTTTTTGTAATGGTTAAAATTAAAAATAAAGGCCAGGCAGTGATGGCGCATGCCTTTAATCCCAGCACTCAGGAGGCAGAGGCAGGCAGATTTCTGAGTTCGAGGCCAGCCTGGTCTACAGAGTGAGTTCCAGGATAGCCAGGGCTACACAGAGAAACCCTGTCTCGAAAAACCAAAAAAAAAAAAAAAAAATTAAAAATAAAAGATAAAAGTATAACAAATTTAGTTTAACTCAAAACACATGAATCTTAGGAAAATGCTTCTCTAGTTTCATTGTTTATTTTTTTTCTCAGTATCTTTTCTCCTGCAAGTTTGTGTACACCTGTCCACCAACGGCAGGTACCTTCCTGCTGTCCTTTGACCATCAACTCTCTGACATCAAGGACTATCCTAGATATTACATTTCCCTGGAAGCATCTAACTCTACACAGGAATCCACTAATCTGTATGTATTGTTTATTCTAGACATCTAGGGCTGGACTTTTATATCATGGAAGCTAATTACTCTGAAGGTTAATCAACATTAACCATTTGCTGTTTATGAAAAATAGACAAAGGCAGAGATTAGAATAGTTTAGAGGAAAAATACTTAGTATTTATGGAGCACTACATTTGAGATCCAGAAGTGAAAACAAAGGAGAATTTTAGTGGTTATTGCCAGGCTTAGGGAAAGTGAGAGAGAGAGAGAGAGAGAGAGAGAGAGAGAGAGAGAGAGAGAGAGAGAGAGAGAGACAAAGACACAGAGTGTGTCTGTGTTACATGTATTTATATTTTGTGTGAACCAAAAAATTCAAGCATGTAATTTAAGAATCAAGTAAGTAAGTTTTAGAAAAAGATAGAGTAGCATAGAAAATGCACAAGGAAAGAGGCAAATAGAATGCATATGGTATAGCTGTGGAGTCGGGATTCAATTTACAGATGCTAGTCACAGCCAAAGAGTCCATCTGCTTCTAATTTACCTTGACATGTGGCCTGATATAACCCCGGATTTCTTTCTGTATTAGACACATAAGATAATAGAACATACTTACACTGTTCTGAGGGAACAAATAAATAATAAAGTATGTTTTTTTCTCTTAAAAGCATCAGCACATCTTAAATAGTAAATGGTCATCACCTCTTCTATGGATCATTGGTCATAATGTGTGATTTCATTTTATTTTCTCCTCTCCCTCCTCTTTTTCTTCACAATTCCTGTTGAAAATTAAGACAGTATGCATTTGTTGATTTTTTGTACATTTGTTTTTTTTTTAAAGATTTATCTATTTATTTTATGAGTACACTGTTGCGTACCAGAAGAGGGTAGCGGATCCCAATACAGATGGTTGTGAGCCACCATGTGGTTGCTGGGAATTGAACTCAGGACCTCTGGGAGAGCAGCCAGTGCTCCTAACCCCTGAGTCATCTCTCCAGCCCCTGTACATTTATTTTTCATTTCTATTCTTTAGGAACTCAGCAAATATTTTAAACAGAGGCCAGTATCTATATTTTCTTGATTTTAAAAATATGTTTTCTCAATCACAAGGATTTTAACTATGCACTACAATTTGGTGCTTTCATTCATTCATTTATAAATGAAAATTCTAGTGAATTTTTACATTTTTTTTCTTGAAACTCCTATGCCCTGGGAGTTTTTCCTTGTATTAGCCTAAGGCTGTTACAGATCTCCCTTGCTTTATCTGTTTTGTTTTGTTTTGTTTGTTTTGTTTTGTTTTTTGATACTTTATTTACATTTCCAATGTTTCCCCTTTTCTAGGTCTCCTCTTTGGAAACCCCCTATCCCCTCCCCCTCCACCCCTCTATGAGGGAATTCCACCTCCCACCCACCCGCCCACCCTCTCCCATATTCCCACCTTGACATTCCCCTTTACTGGGGCCTCTAACACTCTCAGGCCCAAGGGCCTCTCCTCTCCCTGATGGCCAACGAGGCCCTCCTCTGCCACATATGTGGTCCGAACCATGGGCCTCTCCATGTATATTCTTTGGTTGGTGGTCAAACTCCAAGACGACTGGGGGGGGGGGGTCAGGCCCAGTGATGCTGTTGCTCCCTCCATGGGGATGCAAACTCCCTCAGCTCCTTCATACTTTCTCCAACTCTTCCATCTGGGACCTCCCTCTCAGTCCAGCGGTTACTGTAAAGTGAAACTTGGGCATTCTGAACTTTTGGGCTAATATCCGTTTATCAGTGAGTACATACCATGTTCGTTCTTTTGTGACTGAGTTACCTCGCTCAGGGTGGTATTTTCAAGTTCCATCCATTTGCCTGCAAATTTCATTAAGTCATTGTTTTTAATAGCTGAGTAGTACTCCATTGTGTAGATGTACCACATTTTCTGTATCCATTCCTCTGATGAGGGACATCTGGGTTGTTTCCAGCTTCTGGCTATTATAAATATGGCTGCTATGAACATAGTGGAGCATGTGTCTTTATTACATGT
>CM052711.1:91423297-91451720 GCA_028551405.1 Uromys caudimaculatus | reverse complement strand
CACACCCCCCCCCCGGTCATCCTGGAGTTAGGATCACCAACCAAAGAATACACATCTATGGACCCATAGTTCAGACCACATATGTGGCAGAGGATGGCCTCGTTGGCCATCAGGGAGAGGAAAGGCCCTTGGGCATGAGGGTGTCAGAGGCCCCAGTAAAGGGGAATGTCAAGGTGGGAATATAAGAATGGGTGGGTGGGTAGGTTGGAGGTGGAATTCCCTCCTAGAAACGGGGAGGGGGAAAGGATACGGGGTTTCCAAAAAGGAGACACTGGAAATGTAAATAAAGTATCAAAAATAAAAAATAAAAATAAATAAAAAAAAAAAAGAAAGAAAGAGGAAAAAAAGGTTTTGGAAGAAAATAATGAGAAAAAAAAAAAAAAGAAAGAAAAGGAAAGCATTGCTGTTCTGCGGTCTGTATGAAGGGATGAGGCTGAGACCCCATTGTCTGAATCCCACAGTCGAGCATCCTTGGCTCTCCGTTTCAGACAATGATTTAACTTTCCCTATTCTTTTCTTTTGCCTGGCAGCTACCCAGTAGCCCAAGCCAGACTTAAAAGGTTTCACTGCATTGGCAGGAAGCCAGAGTCTCACAGAGTCCCACTGTGCTTTGTAAGGATATTTGGGAGTACCAGGCTGAATGACACATGAGGAGCCATTGGGGGAGCCTACCTTGCTCCAGGCAGAGCACAGGTGTGGTTGTGAGACCCTAACAAGGGCTTCCACTGAGTTTTAAGGAAGGGCAGCACAGTAGGGGAGTCCTTGGGGTGCTTGGGTCTCCTGGACACAAGGCAATCTCAAAAACACAGGGCAATTTTACTCACAGGGAAGAACTCAATTATGGAAAGTTTGTTCATTATGAAGGAAGTCATAAGCCAACTGTAGTATGGCTAGGTGCCACATAACAGTAAGAGTATTAATTTCCAGTAAGCTCAAGAATTCACAACCCAGATACATAGGGTCCATTTGTTCAGCAGGAAGGCTTCAATTTGAAAAGGCTCCTCAGTGACAGGATCCAGTTAATAAAATCTGTCTCCGAGTATTTAAAAGGTAAATCAATTTTCAAGGAGAAATGGTCTTTGTATTTTTAAGAAGCCTTTCCGTTATGGGTGAGAATTGTAACTGTACATAAAATCAGGAAACTGAAAAATCGACCTAAAATAAACTTTTACTTGATGTCCATTGGGGAAAAAAAAAAAAAAGAAATAGTCTAATTTGCCTTCAGTGGATGATAGGATATTGAATAAGTGGTACATATGAATGAATAATGAACTTTCCCAGCAAAGGATGAAACTAGAAAGATTGTATTAAATGAAGTAACACAGAGTCTAAGGCACAAATATCTCATGTTCTCACTCATTAAAGACTCCCAGTTCCAAATCTTGAAATGTGAATTCATATCTTGGAGTCACTGCAGAACCCAGGAAAGTAAAGGAGTAAGAGTGAAGAGAAGTAGAGAGGGAATAGCAGATTAAAAGTGATAATACCAGAGAAAAGGGAGGAATTGTGGGAAATTCTAAATTATAGAGCAGAGAGGAAGATAAATGCAGGAGAGTAGAGGATAAAAACAACAGTTACTATGTTAAAAAAAAAAAAAAAACCAACCATACACAATCATACTATTAAGTACCTAAGAAACTCCTACACTATATGTAAGTCTATGTATAAATATGTGTATATTTTCAAATAAAAGTTTCTCATCTTGGTCAACATTGTTCCCTCCAAGAGTCAAAGACTACCTAGTAAAAACATCAACAGCAGACATGAGAAGCGAACTTTAATTATTGTTCTGGGTTCTCCAAGAGGCTCCCCAAATCCACAGGGTATTGCTATTGCCTTGGTTGCATTGAGAGATAGAAGGTAAGTCCCTATTGCTGAAGATGCCCTGCACCTCTGACACAGGACTCAGAATTATCTGTTCTGGAACTGACATGAATCCTCCTTCCTTAACACCAGCTTTTCTGATACCAGAAGGTTCCATGTAAGCTTCCAAAGGAGGATAGCAACCAACAGTCCTGCCCAGCTATAACGCCTATGAACTGCATCAACGTCCAGCACTTTACCACATGATCTTCATTCATAGCATACAAAGAATTCTTAACATTGAAGAAGAACTAACAAACATTAAAACCAGGTCTAGGATCTGAACAAAAACATTTACCAGGGAAGGCAAGCAGATGTCAAGTAACTGTATGAGAAAATGTTCTACAATGTATGTTGTAGACACAGTTTAAAGAAAAGGAGAAATGAAAAGAAGCTATACAACCCCTAGAATGTCAAAATATGAAACAATGACCTCGCCATGTGCATCAAAGTTTGTCGAGTAACAGAAACTCTTACTCAATGCTGGTGAGAATAGGATGTGGTATAATAGTTTTAGAAAATGCTTTACCAATTTACAATACAAACAACAAAATGTGACAGCTTTTCCTTACCACATTTAAAAAAAATTACTAGATATTTTATGATATTTACATCAAATATTTCCAAAAATATTTTGTTAACATCCAAATGCATTTCATGATTACAAAACCTAGCAGGTTTATACTTTACTATTTGGCCAAATGTATTAAAAACTTATATCTACAGTTTGGTATATGAACATTCATAACCCCTTCATTTATATATATATATTTAAATTTTAAAGCAATCAAGATGTTTGGCAGTTGGTAAGTAGACAAACCGTGTTGCAGCCAGATAATATAATATTGTTGAGCATGAAAAATGTCAAGCTATTGATCTAACAAGCTACAAAATATTGTTAAAAATTAAAGGCATACCACAAAATGATAGAAGCCAAATTTGGAGTACATATACTGGAAATTACAATGCTATGAACATGTTTTATCTGTGTAAGTTAATCTATTACAAGCAATTATACAATTCATATATGACTCTAGTGTACTCAGTTGATAGTGAAGATACCGTGTATATGTGGCAGCAGAGAGCATAGAAGAACTCAATGTACATAGTGCTCAATTTTTCTGTGACCCTACAAACTTCTTTAAACATAATTTTAATGTGTTTTAGAAAGTAGAAAAGTCATTGGAAGAGACTACTCTCCAATTTACACACACACACACACACACACACACACACACACACACACACACACACATACACATCACATATAAACATACAGCAAGCATGTGGAAATATTATAATGGCATTGGTCATTAAGAAAATACAAAGTAGTAAGACCTGACCCTCTTATGAGGAAGGTTATGCCCCTAGCAAACTTAGAGCCGAGACTAGCCCGGGCAAAGACCCCACCAAACGACATTTTCTTTCTCCTAGGAAACGGGTGACTTTGACCTGACCTCAGGGCCAGAGGCACAATGTTTCAGGAACTAGAAATGTTTATGCAACTGACTTGTGACTAACATTCTGTACTTCCCCATAACGCAAATTCCTTCCATTCCCCACCCCTTTGTGTTTTTTTTCCTTTAAATACCCCTGACTTCAGCTGCTCGGGGCCGAACCCCTCTGCCTCTGAGTAGGTTACGGGTTCGGCCCCAGTACACTGGTTCTTCTCACTGCTCCCCGAATAAACCTCATGTGATTGCAGCAAAAAAAAAAAAAAAAATACAAAGTAGAGCCATGCCTAAAATCTCATATTCATTAGGTAGATTAAAATGGAAATTAGCATAATAGCAAAGATAATAATGATCTAGAAGAATTGGGACTTCTGGGAATTGCTTATAGAAATGTGAAACATCATGGTGACTTTGAGAAGCACTTAAACATTTTGCAAATCTTAACTGTACTTACGATATTACTCAGTAACTCCACTGCTAGTTGTATATAAAAGATTTTTTAAAAATCTATAGAAATGCCAACATATACATATACATATATATATGTGTATATATATATATGTGTGTGTGTGTGTGTGTATGTATATATATATATATATATATATATATCAAGTGAAAGAAACTAGTTTAAAAATTAAAACAGGAGGGCTGGGTAATGTCTCAGCTGTTAAAAGCCCTTGGTGCTCTTCCCAAGGATCTGGATCCAATCTTCAGCACCTGCGTGGATGCATAACCATCACTAATCCTAATGCCAGGTTGCCACAGGGCTCTGCATAAGCATGGTGCCAAGGTATACATGAAGGCAAAGGGAACATACACATAAACTAATAAATAGAATCACAATAGTATTTGATACACTGTATCTTTTCCCAAACAAAGGCAAATATATATACCTACAGTATATGACTATTTAAATGTAGATTGAGAAATTGGAAGATGCAGGAGCCTTAAAATAGATACTGGTGTTTACATGGAATTTAAAAAGAGGGTGAAGATATCTGTGTTAACACAGTGAAATCAAATGATTCAAAATGACTTACTAATTCCCCATGAATTAGTATATTATATGTTATTGTGTATTGTATATTATAAATGGTGAACTTTTGGTATATGAATTATATATCACTAGAAATGTTTAAGACTGTTGGTTATTCCCACATACACAAAGATATGTCAGAGTCATTAGAATAATAAATTCATGCATCAATAATCTAAACAAGCTTTGACTCTATTTTGAGATCTTTGGTAAAACAAATTGAAATAAAATATCTGATTTTCACAAGCACCTAATGCCTATAAGGTAAATACAGTCAGGATAGGTTTATGTAAATCTTCATCCATAAGGTTGCTAGGAACATCAGTCAAATTGTGTAAGGAGGGAAAGAAGTGTTTGCTTGTGTTGGACTCAATATATTACTATTATGACTTAACCACTCTGTCAGATGACTACCTCAATTTATTTTTATAAATTTTCCTCTCATTTCCTTCAATTTTAAACTGAATGATATGTGTTGTTCTGCTTCAGGAAGAACCACCTGTTGTGTAATATCGCAAGAGGATAGCCATTATCTCACGGTACAGAAAGATTGAATTAGAGTTATTATGAATATATAATTCATTATGCTCCTGATTTTATCAGGTCATTAATTTAAAACCCAAATATATATAAAATTATAGCTAAATTTAAAAAAAGAACTCTATGGTTTAGAAAATATATTTTTTCTCAAAATTGGACAAAAAGCTTGTAATTCTGAAAAATTAACAAGAATTTATAAAATTTTTCTTCACTTTTTAACAATTAAAATTTACTCTTAAGAAATTACTACAAGAACAATGAAATATTACAGTAATCAAATATTACATCCATTAGTATATAAACACAACTGTATTAGTCAGGGTTCTCTAGAGTCACAGAACTTATAGGTAGTCTCTATATAGTAAGGGAATTTGTTAATGACTTACAGTTTGTAATCAGACTCCCCAACAATGGTCAGCAGTAGCTGTGAATGAAAACCCGAGGATCTAGCATTCGCTTAGTCCCACAAGGCTTCCAGGCGAAGAAAATAGAATCTTCCTCCTTCCAATGTCCTATGTACATCTCCAGCAGCAGGTGTAGGCCAGATTAGAGGTGTGCATATACCACACCTGAAATTTGTGTCTTCCAGACTCACGATCTAGATCACAGGTGAGCCTTCTAATTCTGGATTGTAATTCACTCCAGATATAGCCAAGTTGACAATCAGAAACAGCCACTACAACAACTGAACCTGAAGTTTTATTACTGTTCAGTAACACAGAAAGACTAATTATTAGGTGTAAGGACACTAGTGAGAACACAGGCAGTACTTCTCACCAGGATACTATTTTTCTTTTTATGAACAATCATAGAAACTAGAAAGAGAATTATAAAAACTAAAGATGATGACTTCTGAGTATGTTCTTTAACACAACATGCCTTCATTTTAGTATCTAGACAGTTTCCCAATCCATTATAGAAACTGAGTAACAGTATAATGAATCCTTTTTTAGGAAATATTGCACAGGAGGTACATGAGATATTACTTACAGAATACAAAAATAACACAGTACATATTCTTCTGGATATTTTTCAATACTTATCTTCCTATTAAATGGATTAAAATTTGTTTTTAAGGTTAACACTTGTATGTTGTTTGCAGTGCTTTTTTCATAAAAGCTAATGATGAATCACAAAAGCATGCTAAAGTGGCAGGTAATATTCTACCACCTATAAAATCCCATAGAAATGCCATTTCTAAAAGCATACTGTAGCATGGATAGACTATCACTGTCTAAATCCCTGAACAAAATTCCCCAGAAGCTGTGAATTTCCTTTCCTAAAGGTAGGAGTTCATGAAACCCTCTTCATCCATTCCAGAAGTACATGTGTTGCAGAGGAAAGGTGAAGTGGGGATATTGGATATTCTCTCTATGTGTTTTGGTTAATACTTTCCTTTTATTCCAAAGTAGCATGAAGGCTAATGCCTCACTGAGGATCTTTTGTGCATTCCATCACTTTCATATTGAAAACTTGCTTTTTAACCTTACTGTAGTAGATTCTTTATTTTCAACTGAGAATACTAAATGAAATGATGAGTACTTATTATTATTATTTACCTAAAAGACCTCCTCATCTTTTCTATCATAATGAGCAGATGAATATTATAGATAATACCATCTGCATTTTAAGATCTAGATGCTCCCCTCCATAAAAACATGACACAATTCGAATACGCGCATTGCCAGTTATTAACTGATGATGAATGACTTCTCTGTTCTGCAGTATGCTTACAATTTCTGCTCTGCCTCTTCTTCATCTGTCTGTCATCACTCTCAATATCACTTTGCAATATTTACCCACTTTGGTTCAGTTCCTTCAGAATTGTCCTTGAGTGATCCTTTGCTGGTAGTTGATTTTACTGTTGTTGGCTTCTTGTCAAGAAGTGGCTCCAAAATGAATCTGACCTTGATGCTACACTGAACAGAATTTCCTGCACTCCCAAGTGCTTCTTATATATCCAAGTTGTTCTTTTTCAATCCACTCTATGTATAGGCACCCGTACTTTTATAACTGGATCATTCTACATATACTTTATGGCAATGTGCAATTCTGGAAGAAAAACTACTTCCTTGAAAAACTGCAATGATTGCTGGTTTAGTCCTTGGGAGCTCTGAGGAGTCTGGTTAGTTGATATTATTGTTCTTTCTACAGGGTTTCAATCCCCTTCAGCTCCTTCTGTCCTTCCCCTAACTCTTCCATTAGATTCCACATGCTTAGTCTGATGGTTGGCTTCAAACATGCACATCTGTATTTGTCAGCCTCTGGTAGAGCCTCTCAGGAGACAGCTATACCAGGCTTCTGTCAGCAAGCACTTCTTGGCATTAGCCATAGAGTCTTTAGATGGGATGGATCTGCAGATGGGTGGAACAGTCTCTGGATGGCCTTTCCTTCAGTCTCTGCTCCACTCTTTGTCCCAGCATTTAATTTAGACAGGAACAATTCTAGGTTAAAAATTTTGAGATAGGTGGATGGCCCCCATCCCTCAACCAGGAGCCATGCCTATCCTCTGCATATGGTCTCTATAGGTTCTATCTTCTCTTTTCTGGGTATTTCGGCTAATGTCATCCCCATTGAGTTCTGGAAGCCTCTTGCTTCCCAGGCATCTGGGAATTTCTAGTGGCTATCCCCAGTTCCCCATCTCCCACTGCTACACACCTCCATTCAATTTTCTACCCTCTGTACTTCCCACCATCATCTCCTCCCACACCTGATCCTGAACCCCCTTTTTTCCTCCCCCTCCTTTTCCCTCCCAAGTCCCTCCCTCCCTCTACCTCCAGTGATTATTTTGTTTCTCCTTCTAAGTAGGACTGAAGCATCCTTGCTTTGGTCTTCCTTCTTCTTGAAGAGTACACATGGAGGGACCCATGGCTCCAGTTATATATATGTAGCAGAGGATGTAGCCTTATCAATGGGAGGTGAGGCCCTTGGTCCTGTGGAGGCTTGATACCCCAGTGTAGGGGGATGCTTGGGTGGTGAGGCAGGAGTGGGTAGGTGGGTGGGGATGCACCCTCACAGAGGCAGGGGTGAGAAGGAAGGGATGGGGGGTTCCCAAAGGAGAAACCAGGAAAGGGAACAACATTTGAAATGTAAATAAATAAAATAAATAATAAAATGATATTTATCTACTAATACTCAAAATAAAAAAGAAAGAAGAAAAACTGCAGTGAAATGGTATTTTAATAATGTGTGTTCTGAAATACATTTGATCTTCAAAAATAGTATTTAAATTTGTCCTATCTATAATTTTCAGAAGGTGAAAAAAAATGAGCTAGTATGAAGTTAAGACACTTGGACTTACAATGTACCCCAGAAGAAACGTATAGTAACACAAACCCAAATATCAGGCACCAGGATCCTCTTTTATAAGGTAGTCTAAGCGATTATTAAAATGAAACAGTTTACTGATGCAGCTCTTAATTCTCTCAGGCCTTGAGTGTGGATCCCCCTTCGCTAAAGACACTGCACATGTAACAGACAGTACTGGGATGGTTCAAGATGGGTCAGACAAGCCTCTGTCCTGGGGTTTAGACTCAATGATTCCAGAACATACTACCTAAGCTGCCAAGGGAGGGGATCGATTAAATAGTCCTATCCAGTTAAAATATATACAAACCATGAAAATTACCAACATGATATGATTTTCACAAAGGTGTTATGAGTGGCTCTCATATTTCAATGGCAACTAACAGTAGTATAATTATACTTAAAATCCTCACAGAAGGAAAAAAGTCATGTCTTGTATTAGAAACCCAGCAAGCATCTCTAGACTAGTGAAAGCACAGACTTTATGAAAAAAAAATCTACTACCACCACTTTGCTACAACATCATAATTTTAAATATTTATATTTTAAATATTATATTTTATTTTAAGCATTATACTTATGTCCACAGATAAGTGTAGCTGCTACCCTTCATCAAGGTTGTTTTTCAGGAGCGCTGGAAGACAAAGACAGAGACTTCACTTTGGTCATGCGCTGGGGCAGGAACATACACCAGACCCACCGTCATGCATCCTATACCCCATGAGCTATAGATGCAGAGAGTAATACCTATGATACTGTCAAGCAATAAACACAGAATAGGGAAGATTTCTACAGACCTTCCTTCTAGTACTGCCACATGGGAGAGCATTAAACGCGTAGATGCCCGCTAGCCATCACAAAGCAGATCACAGAGAGAGGCGTACCAGCTGCATGGTCAGTCAGCAGCAGGAGCCACTTCAGTGTGCGAGCATGTCGTGGACAGCTGGGAAAAAAAGAGCAGTGCAGTAGCTTGAGTATTATGAAAAGAAATGAAACTGGAGACACAGGACAATACAGAGGAATAGTTTGTTGTAAGAAGCTAGCCCCACCTCCCTAGGCCATGGTGAAGTTCCAAGTCAGTGATAACACTGAAGATCAAGTCTGAGGCGTTGGCTATGCAGCTTCAGGGATTAATGTCAAGGTCCTTGGCTCATTTACCACAGAGATCATGGTGATGTCCCTGGACTGGGTAGCATCCAGGGGCCATGTGGATTTCCAGGGGCTTTGCAGAATTGGCTCTGCCTCTTACTGGCTGTTCCCTTCTGGAAAGCTGTCCCCAACACTCACAGGCACTCAGGAGAATGGGCCCTGTATTTCATACTGCAAAGTTCCGTTGCCCTGGCCGTAGGGGTGCTGCTGAGCTGGCCTTGAGGGCCAAAGAAAGAACAAGGCAGAGCCTACACCACTCTTCTGCTGTGGTGTGTCAAGGGCACTGAGCTAATACCCTCCCCACTCCACTCATAGCCACCCCTGGAGTTGGGAATGCTGCACCCCCCACCCCACTCCCCTACCCCCCAGTCATGAGAGCTGGAGAACAGGTCCTGCACTTTCCCTTGACATCACAGCAGAACTGGCCTTCGTGCGGAGCAGGAGAGCTGGTCATAAAGACAAGATAAGAAATGTTGCCTGGCCTGACACTCCTTTGCCTTTGCTGCCTTGAGATGGCATGTGTGTAGATGATGGTCCCCCTCACTTGCCACTGGCTACATCCTGTATTTTGGATAACTGGAGAGCCACTCAGGCCCAGATCCCTTACTTTGAGTTGGCCCACCTCAAAAATTTCCATATCTGTGAACTGTTGGTGCATATGAAGGGATCTGTCCTGCTGATCCAGGAATGCAGGATCTCCATGACACAGGGTAACAATGAGAAAGCCCAGAGGATTATAAGTAAGGATCCAAAACTGATGCTGTCACAGAGGCCAGAGACCTTGAACCAGACTAATGACTCAGCAGGAATCTTTTGCAAGTGAAGATGTGTGGACAGAGGGGTATTCTGTGGACACAAAGTGACACACTATAGCTTCCACAACAAGATGTTTTCTCTGTTTAGTTTGGCTTCGTTTATTAGGTTTTTCATTTGGTTGATTTGTTGTTGTTAGTATGTTTGTGTGTTGTTTTGAGGGGGAGGTTACAAGGGCAGAGGATGGATGTAATGGAACAAGGAGAACAGTGGGACTGGGTTGCATGATAACTTACAAAGAATCAGTGAAGGGTTTAAAACATCCAATTCAAAACGTAAAAGATAAAGAAGGTTTCTTCACACCAGATGTAAGCCATCATTGAAAACCACAACTGGCCATAATGCATTGGTCAACAGATTCCAATGAGGCCATCCCCAGACAATATGTTTATAGCATGATTCCTCTATCTCTGGCTAAAGGAACACCACAGCAGAAGGAACAGAAAGACTGTAAAAGACAGAATACCAGTAAGTCTTCTGTGAACTAGTCTCTCTCAGAAGTGGCTGTACAAACAGGATCAGAAGACTGATAATACCATTGAAAATGTTAAAGTGGAAGGAGAAATATTTCATTGCTACCTGCCTTAAAACAAAGAACTAAGGGCAGCTAATGACTGCTGAGAAAAGGGGAATTAGATGGGTCCCCTTATATTAGTTGTCCAATTCAGAGTGGTCAGTCTTGAAACTGTATATACACCAGGAATAAAGTTCTATTTACATGTATGTGTATATGTGCATACCCATATGTACACACATATATGCCTATATGTGCATATATCAATAACAGCATATAAGAGAGGGTAGCTGTGAGAGGTTGGAGGGAAAAATGACAACATGATGAAATTTAATTTTAATTCAGACCATATTTTTAAAAATGTAATTGGGTTACAAATAGAGCATTATCTAGAAGAGTTATCCTTGTATCAAAATATTAAGCAAGCAATATTTTACTAAAGTATTTGTACAAAATACCTTTCTCATCAATGTAACTAAAAAACTGACAAGTGCAGAAAGGTTTACATTTGTTTATTATTTATTGAAATATAGTCCATTATAGTTGGAAAAGTATTACAGAATTTGCTCATATCTGAGTATATCAAAGGAGTGCCCAGACTGAGACCAGGTGTTCAAGCATATAAGTGCTTTGGGAACTTTCTATAACTGAACAATGCTGTTGTTGGTTGATGGTTATTTTGTATTTCAGATATTCAAGTCCTTGATTGTTGAAGTATATGCAGGACAGAGAGAATATAAATCTGAACAATGTTTTCATGATTCAGTAAATGAAATTTAATGATGCTAAATAAGATGTAAGATCACCAAAACTAAATATGTATCAGACATTGAAGCAGCCCAGGACTAATATGGTAAAACATAAAACAATTTTCTCATTAAACTGATTTAAAATTATCCTATACAAGAAGGCTATTAACAAGTCATAATTTATGAGGCAGTTCTTTAGCTTTCTTTGAGGAAGCCTACCCTTTTCTTTTCTAAACCAATTATGCTTTGGTAGAAAAGTCACAAATAAAGCATGTATATAGAATTCTATTGCTTGGATTATTTAGCTACCAGAAATAGGACCAAATCATTTGAAATAAGTAAATATTACAGCATGAGGAAACACAAAAGTAAAAATAAAATTTCCAGTAATTCCAAACCCAAACCAAATAAGTTCAGGAAATGCTATGCTGCTCTAATCTAATCAGGCTTGCCTCATGGATCAGTAAGTACACAAAGATGAAAAGGTTCTTGGGCTTTTAATTACTCAATATTCCTAGTCATAAAAGAAAATAAAACCATGTAGATAATTAAGAAAATAGTGACCTAATAGCTATGTTTTGTATATATTAAATTTATTAAGATGTCTGCATTTACTGTTGTATTTCTTTAGGCAAAACTCACTCTTTCATTATACCAAGATGCTATGATGCAATTAGCATTTGTTATAGTTTAAATGAGAAATATTACCATAGGCTAAGGCATTTAAACACTTGATCACCACTCAGTGGCACTGTTTGGGGAGGTTTAGGAAATAAACATTTGTTAAATAAATTATTTTAACAATGATAGATGTTAATAGTTTAAAGCCTCACATCATTTCCAGTTCACTCTCTCTACTTTGTTCTTGCATTTGAAAATATGACATATCAGTTTTCTTTTTCTGCTGCCATGCCTGTCTTTTGTTCTTCCATCCTTCCCCACCATAATGGACTCTTATCCCTCTGGAATTATAAGCCTAAATAAGTTCCATCTTCCATAAATTTTCTTTGCTTATAGTGTTTTTAATCGCAGCAAAAAGTAAGAGGAAAGTAACTAATACAGAAATTGGTATTGGAGAATGGACTGTTGATGTGATTTTTTTTTTTTTTTTTGAATATGGCAGACTTTAAATCTTTGGACTAGAAAAGTATTGGAATTCTTTAAGTAGTGCCTAGAAAGCTGTTACAGTAGAATCCTAGGTGACAGTAATACTGAAAGCAATGGCAATGTTGGAACCTGGCTAGAATGGTTCAGAACTGAACCATATTAGCAAGAGGACAATCCTCTGATACTGCTTTTTCTACCCATTTCCTAAGAACTTTCTCTGCTGATAATTACCACTTGCAGCAATGTGTAGGAGCAAAACATTCTGGATTTCCTGCCAGATTCCAGAATTGATATTTGAAAAAGAACATTATTAGGTGTCTTTGATAATTCTTATCTTTAAAAGGTTTTGTAAAATGTGGTTGAATGCACTATTTTGTTTGTATTCATTATGTTTAAAACAGGTACAAGAGATGATTTTTGATTTTTTATTGCAGATTTGACTGGATTCATCAATGAAAATCTACACCCTGTGCATTGGATTCATGCTAATAAGCTGCTCTGTTCTTTCAAGTCCTTTCAATGGCCGGTTTAGAAGGTAGATTCAAGGGAGAATAGCTTTGTCCCATCACCAATTGTTGCTAAATAAAAAGCTGAACTAAATAAATTGCTTTCTATTTGTTTATCTGTCGGTCTATCTATCTACTATCTATCTATCTATCTATCTATCTATCTATCTATCTATCTATCTATCTGTTTATTTATTAGTTTTCTTCCATATAAATGAAGTTTCTAGGTTGATATTTTGGAAATTCTGGAAGCAGTCAGCCACAATTCTAGGATTCCTTTTTGCAGGCCTAAGCTAGCTTTCATGCTGCCTGGCTTCACTCCAGGTATTAGAACAGAATAGGTCCATCTCAGAAGATGTCATTGAGTTTCCATTGATCTTTTTATCTATTTCTCTAGCTCTTGGATCACTACTAATTTTCTATTTTCATCAATTTACATGTTTAAAAAATAATGGGAAACAAGATACATATGACCATTCAAAGTCATTTAAATTTGATGAGTCCATGATTAAAATACAGAAGAAAATAAAGTAATAATTCATGCCTATCAGTGAAGTCTTATTCATTTGGCTAGACTTTCTTTTTTCCATAACATTTTGAGTGTCTGGTACAGTGCATAACCAAACTCTTTGTTCAATAATTAAACTCTCAATTCAGTTATTAATAAATAAATATAATAAATACTAATTTATGATAGTTCAGCCTATTTATTAACTAAATTTAGGAAAATAAATGCAAAGCTCTTTTGCTGTTGTGATAAGTTGAATACATCATCAGCCATTAACTTTTCCAAACACAGAAGAGTTTCTTGGAGTAATATCTTCATAGATAAGATGATATTTGCTCTTCAGCATTAAAAGAAGACTACCTCGTGCCTTTTTCAAATAAGAAACAGGACACCTATTTTCGTGCCTGCAACTTCACAGTAAAACTCAAAACTCGGAAGTTTGGCATTTGAATCTGTCTCATAGGTATATATTGTCTGACCTTCTGAGGGTTTACTTAAAATTTCAACAATTTTTAAAAATGAAATACTTAACGAAAAAAACTTCCCAGAGTTTTGGCTTTCCTTGCAAAATCAGATTATCATGCTAAAAATGGCCTTATGTTGTGAATGAAAACAACCAGTTGGCTCTTTACCTAGATATGTTAATTTTCATATATGTAATACTCTGGTCAGTGACTTCATTGTTTGAAAGACTAAATACAATCCTTGGAAAGTCTTGCACCTATAGCACTAACTCATTGTCAGCCATTAGTTTAGAATACCAGCATCTTCATCCCTGTTATAAATGTTTTACAAATCTGCAGAGGCCTATAACTGAGAACCTCTGAAATAATGTTTTGCATTTCTTGTTTTTTTCTCTATGTCAATCGTTTTCATGAAAACATACCTCATACCTGTGATTTTCAATACTATAGCCATTAGCCATGAGGGATCACTGAATACTGTAAAGGTGAATACAAAAGATAAGGAAAATTTTAATTTTATTTCATTTATGGATAGCATATCACTATAACTGCATTTGTTCATGAATTTTCTTTCTGAGAATTCTTAACAAATTCTCCCTCTGGATATGAAAGAAATTCATGTCCTATTGTAAAAGGCAATAATTTTTGGTGACAAATTTCATTTTGTCGGGTACAACATTATAAGGTGTATAAATACATAATGGATCGACTAAACTAACCTAATTATCAAGTGCATTACTGCCAAGTAGAATTATTTTGTACTGAAATGACCATGCCTAAGCTTCCATGCTTATTTCACCATGTAAAATGGTCAAAATATGTGATAATCTAAGTGTTCATCAGCAGATAAATGTATATAAATAGGTGGTATAATTATACAAATATTATTCAGCTAATATTAATAAGACTATTATTTGCAGCAATGTGGATGGAAAGGAGTGACATTGTACAGAGAAACAAATTTGTATGCATAATCCTAAAAAGTAGATTTATAGAAAAGAGAGTAGATCCCAGAGACTGGGGTTAAGGATAAGTTGTTTAGAAGGTATTTGTTACAGAAAATGTTTTAACAAATTATCATGACCAGGCATGATGGTTCAGATCTGAAATTATAGTTTTCTGGGAGCCAAGAGAGGAGAACAAGGAGTTGTAGGCCAACTTAAGCTACCTAGAGAAGCCAATTTCTTTCTTAGTCCATTATAGAGTAATTTAATTTCACATAATAATAATATTTTTGAAATATGGATTTTTCCTCTTTCATTTCCTTGCCTATTCCATACTGATATAAAAGACTTCAAATTTTCTATTTTTAACATGTATTTTGCTTATATTCTGCAGCAGAATCTCGCTTTAGCTCAGTACTAATTAATGATTATTCTCCTGCAGCTCTAGGACTTTCTTATAACCATGTAAATTTACTAAACTTTATAAAATAAAGACCTTTCAAAGAGTCAGACAAGTCAGGATTCCCTTACTTGGCTGGTAGGTATTTTAACTCTGCACTCTCACCCTACTCTACTGTACTGCAACTTCTACATTTTACTTAGAGTCAAATCCTTGTCTTTTTATGTGCACTAATTACTGTTTTTAATAAGTAGTTTTGCTGTATTGTTCTCCTAAGATAATTGAAATTCTATACCCTTGCATGTCTCCTGTAACTGTAGAGGTTAATTCTGTGATACTTACCTACTTTCTATTGCTGTTTGAATCATAATGGAATCGAGAAATTGGAAAGCATCCAACTTTTTTCAAATACTTAGACCTGGTGTTCTAAAACCATAATTTGTTTCTGCTTGATTGTAGAATCAAGGTAATATAAACTCAGGTTGAATGGCAGCCTTAATAAAATGGTGACTTACTATGGAATAGAAATCCAGTCTTTAGAAAATGAGATGAAAAGAACAAATGTTTTTAAGCAAAAAGATGTATATCCTCTGGTTGGCTTGGACAAAAGAATATAGCTTCCTACTATATAAACCTTGAAGAAGGCACAGTATGAGATAGGTTAGGAGATATAGGTGTTGTAGGGAAGATCCTGCTTGATATACCACAATAGCCTGTTAGACGTGCTTCCTACCTAGTATCTAAGAGTTTTGGCAATAGACTTCTCTGCTAATTGCTAGTTAATCAAGTTCACCAAAAAGTATGTCAGGAAGTTTCATTATTCCTAGATTGTCTGAATTTTATTATCTTCCAAATATCATGTACCTTTTATATTTTCTACTCACCAACATATTCACATAAACAATTTACATGTAAGATAAATTAGTTGCAAACCAACTTCTTAAGTACCGTGAATAATTCAGCAATACTAATTACTCCTTTTATGGTGAGGATGTTGATGATACCAGGCCAAATGGATCCACAGACAAATAGTACTCAGGTGTATATGGAATGAGAAATGAATGCAAATTATCATTACCACAATGGCTCAGGTTTATTAATTATGATGATTTGTATAAAAAGGTCCAGATTCTGGACCTTGTATACTTGGTCCCAACTTGGTGATACTGCTTGGGAAAGCTTTGAAAACTTTCAGAAGTGCAGATTTGCTAAAAAATGAAGTAAAATATTCCACTGGGGGAAAGTTATGAGTGTTTATAGCCTTATTTTACTTCCTGTAACTTCTCTGGTTGGTTTGCTAGGTTGAAATGTGATCTCATGACTTTTTGCTCCTCTGCCACACATATAGCTGATGTCCTGCTTTCCTGCAATAATAGATTCATCAACCTTAAATCACATGCCAAAATAAACATTTTCAACTATAAATTGCTTTGGGTTATAGCACTGTATCACAACAACAAAAAATAAGTAATACATTAATTTTTCTACAAGCATTTAAAGATCAAATTCTTCATTCAGACAATAAGATTGGTTTGTATAACTGATATTTTGAAAAATTTCATGGACATTCTGAAGCAGGTAATTTCCCTAGGGTGGAAACAGAGCACCAGAGGCTTACAAGGGGCAAGCATGAAAAGAACATGTGGAAAGAGCAAGGGTATGTGTGTCCAGTGTGGTTCAGAGAGGGTGGGAATAAAGAGGGAAGCTAAAGTAAAAATATGTCTAAAATCTCACATAGAAAATTGCTACTTTCTAATTGTGGTGGTTACCTTTCATTGTCAACTTAATATGACTAAAAATTGCTTGAGAAGAGTATCTTGATGAGAAATTGCCTACAGTGGCCTGCCCTATGAATGTGTCTCTGGAGGACTATTTGAATTAATGTGGGAGGACTCAATCTACTAATAGAAAGAACCTTTCACCAGGCAGGGAATCCTGAACTGAAGACTAGAGAAATTGAACGGAGTATAAGCAAAAGAACATACATACAACACATTCTTTTTTTTTTTTTTTTTTTTTTTTGTAGTTGTTCCTGTCTGTGGATCCAATATGACTAGCTGCTACAAACTCTTGCCCTGCAACCTACCTGAAATGAAAGGACGATAACCTGGAATTCTATGCTAAAAAAAACTCTTTAACATAAGATGTTTTTGCTTTATGTCTGGGTATTTCTTTATCACAACATCATAAAGTAAACTAGAATAGTAGACTAATTTTTAAAAGGAATGTTAAACTGTATACAGTGTTTTGAAAAAAATTATCAGGAAATAGGAAAACTCTTTAGGGTGTAGTGATAGAAGGATGAAAGAAAATACTTTTATTAACAGTTGAAGAGCATTTCTAATAACCCTAAATGTCACACCACTCTCGCTGTTATTTGATAGGTATTTGGTTATTGTCAGTCTTGCCTACAGTTATACCCTACACTTTTAAAATAAGTTGTGCTTGTGTGTGTGTGTGTGTGTGTGTGTGTACCTTAGTTCAGTGAGGAAGAGTAGTTCAGGGTGGAAGTGGGTTGCATTTCCTGTAGCTGAATGGTTGTGAGCTCATTCAAGCGGGTGCTGGGGACTGAATTCAGATCCTTTGAGAGAGCATGTGCTCTCTGAGTGCTCTCTCACTAAGTCAATCTTACATATCATGAACACTGATTTCTTGGCTCTTCTCTGTATAAAATGGAGCCTAATCTAAGTGGGATCAGGATTCCTTACTCACCATTAAGAGAAATGGGGTCGTGAGTGTTCTCCAATCTGGAGCTACGGAGAAAAACACTCCAGATGTTTATGAGAAGTTTGCAAGGAAAACTTTTGCTTTCCAATGATTTTAAGTAAAGGTGATTAAGTTCACTAAAGCCAAACTCTCAAAAGATCAACTAGTTTCAAACCCTATCCATAGGCAAATAGATTTCATGTCGAATAGAGGAGTGAACCAGGTGAGACAGTAATCCATAGAAAAACTCAGAGTCCCATGCAGAGAAAAATATCCTTCTGTTGAAACAGTTTGTTTTGGGAAACTGATGAGGAATTTAGTGATATGAACTGAGACTAACATAAGAAAATTTCATTCAGAGAAAACTGCAGTTGCTATTTGGGAAGGGGATTGGAGGTAGGGTGACTGGACAGACACTGGGAGGAAGGCATAGAATATACTCAATTATTGAAGGGCCAGAGGAAAACTTACTTTGGCTATTAGACTGGGATACAGTTCCAACCTGGGCAAAATATAAGAGTGGTTTGTCTATAATTACATGCTCTCAAGTTAACTCTACTAGTAAAGTTTTCTTTTCTTCTTCCCGATGTCATTCAAACAACTGTTTTTCCCACCCAGGAAGATAGCTGTGCATTTTAGCAAATAATAAGGATTAGAAGAAAACTGAATTAGCTAATCCCCATCTAGGGATCAAGTTTAAATCAGTGAACCATGACAGCGCCTTGTAATCTCCAAGTTATTGACCAGACCTAGGTTGGCCTATGTCCAAGTGTAACCTAAGCTCTGTGGAAAGTGCTCTGGGTGAGTGCAAGAGGAACAGCATCTCAGCCTGTTCTGCAATTGAATTTCCAAGCTTCAAATTACACACACATATGTGGTGCAGGTGTGAAAGTAACCACACTAAACAGTTTTTTACTGATTGCTTGTCTCATATTTGCTTCAATCCAGCAGAAACTTTCAATCGGTAGAGATGACTAGTCCATTTTGCTATTGAAGTTGTTCCTAGTATATTAATCTTGGTATTTTGGGTTTGTCTATCATAGCAATCACAACAGGTGTGCCTCAGGATTTCAAAGAAGTGCTTAACCAGTCCTTTCCCAGATCTTAAGGGTCACTGAATATTCTTCTCCTGCCAAAGTAGTTACCCATCCCATCCCCCAAGAATTTCTCTCATCATTTGTAATTACAACTCCTTTCTGACACATTTAGATGTTTAACATATGTCTTCGTCCAATAACCAAAAAGTTAGAACATCAGCCTAGACAGATGCAAAGACAAAGGGGCTTCCAAACTTCCCTGAAATCCAGTTGGGTTGTAGCAGTGGCTAAACTGATCCAGCTCAGACAGTGTAACAGAACCCCTGCAGCACAGGGTTAAGGCCCGGCCCCGCCCACTGACATTGCGCGCGCTGCTCAGGCCTTCCCCTGGGCCTCAGCTTTTCAGCCGCGCGACCCGCCCAGGCCCGTCGGCGTGCTTTCGGTGCCCTAAGACCCCGCCTCCACCCCGCCCCCAGGCACGCCTCCCTGGTTGAGGCCCCGCCCTGCTTCCTAGTACGTGTCGCCTTTTTCTGCCCTCCGTGGGCTCCAGCTGCCACGGCGGAGCATTGGTCTAGGCGGCATCGGGCCTTTGGGTCACCGTCGCTCCGCTGAAGACAGCCCCTGGTGATCACCCGCCGCCCGAGGGTGGCCTCCCATCAACGGAGCCGCCCCCGCGAGCGCCTGGCGTTCTTCCAGGGCGGGCTTGTCTGGGTCTCCATTCCCGAGACCCGGCCTTGAGGAGACTCGGCACCTAGAGGAGCAGTGGAGACTGTGGCACAGAGGAAACCAGGTACTCTAGAGAACCCTCCGGCCATCCGAAGAGTCGGGGCTCTAAGGAGTCGACGCCCGAGCTGAGGAGACCAAGCCCAGCCGCTGCCTGCACGGTCCCGGGCCGCACATGGGCGGAGGCGTGCGGAGCTCGCGTCAGCAGGCCCGCCTCCAAAACCCCTCAATTTCTTCAATTGCCAACCTTCGCGTGTGTTGGAGCCCAGCTCTGCTTGAAGATCCTGTTGCAGGCGACTGGAGGTAAGCCGACTTGGCCATTTAGAGGTCCTCTGGTCACTACATCGCAGCCACAGGTCAGGCAGTGGGGACTGGAGCAGAAGGACGATGCATTCTGAAGAAAGGAATTAAAATATGCAACAGGCGGGTCAAGTCAGGAACTACTAGAAGTGTTTGTTTGCTACAGAAAGGAGACTTGTCTTAAGATTGAAACTTAGTGAGTTTCTTCCAAATCCAAGATGGGCAAAGGAGAGGCCTGCTCCTTAAACCTGGGTCTGAACGCCCTCTGGCGGCTCGTGGGGAGGATGTTGAAGATAGCCACAGGTGAGCAACTGAGTCAACAGTGCCTTTTCCCTGCTTTCTGCACTGTCATTTGTCCAAAGAAAAGTGACTTGTCTTGTGAAGCTACGTTTTTGTTCCTTAAAATCTAAACTTTGGGCCATAATTTAAAAGGGTAATTTTGAATTTTACCTTTCATAACCAAAGTAGCAAGAATATTGTATTCATCTTTATGGTGATTACTTGTGAATAGAAACATGTTTAAATAGCTAAAAGAAACACAGTGAAATATGAAATGTATCTTGTGATGTTTTTTCTCTGCTAATGTTAACTGGAATCCAAATCTGTATGCAAATATAAGGAAAAAAGTTAGACTGGTAATAATATGTTACTGTGATTGTCACTTTTCTGTTAAATGACTAAACCATGTTAATCATCAGTTTATCGTCACTCCCTGTTTTATAAATTTACTTTGTTTTGTTTTTCTCCCAGAGAGGAGTGACATGAAAAATGAACAAAACGCAAACTTCAGTGTTGTGAAAGTGGAATTTTCTTACCCAGTTGGTGGATATGTTTATGATTGGAAGAAGAGCATCTAGACATTGAAGAGATTAGATTCTTTTAGAGGTACAGATAAACTTGCTAAAAGGATATCTGGAAATGCTTTAAAAAGATGTTTGAAATAAAGGCAGAAATTTCAATGTCCTTTGTCAACCATGTAGAACTTTGAACACCTGTTCAGAATATTTTCCTTCCCAAAATGGAAGAAGAAACAATTGACAAACCATTATGCTTCTCTGAGAAAAAAAATAATGAAGTCTGCTCACTCTGAGAATGACAATACTTTATCATCATTTTTTGGGGAACAGACAGAAACAAACCGTGTATGTGTGGTAAGTTAATTACTAAGGATGGTTTCTTGTGCTACGTGCTCAAAATGGCTTCATTTGAATTTTGAAATTTTTTTTATTTTCTTTTTCACATGTTAATTATATTTTCAAACAGGGAATAGATGCTAGATTCATTGTATTTTCTGACTACACCACTGTTTTCTGTGTATTATGGAGACATTGAAGACATTAATATTCCTTGGAATTTTATTTTATTGGAAGGAAACCTGTACCAGGGACACAGACATGCTATATAATTTCCTCTTCATAACAACTTTCCTTTCTTTGGATGAGCTGAATGTCACCTGAATTTCACAGCCTATGAGGTATAGTCTGTTTTTTTTGCTACATCGTTAATATATAATTTACAATAACCAGATGGGAAACACTGTGCTTAACACATATGCCTAAGGAAAAGATCTTCCCCATGGATCATGGCGTTACTGTTTACAGGACATTTACTATTTTTAACATTGATGATGTGTAGTTTTTCTACTTGTGAAGAATCTGTGAGCAATTATTCTGAATGGGCAGTTTTCACAGACGATATACAATGGTTTAAGTCACAGAAAATACAAGATTTCAAACCCAACCAAAAACTTCATCCAAATTTATATTTTGATGCTGGAGATATACAAACAATGAAACAAAAGTCTCGAACGAGCCATTTGCATATTTTTAGAGCTATCAAAAGTGCAGTGACGATTATGCTGTCCAATCCATCATACTACCTACCTCCACTCAAGCATGCTGATTTTGCTGCCAAGTGGAATGAAATATATGGTAATAATCTTCCTCCTTTAGCGTTGTATTGTTTATTATGCCCAGAAGACAAGGTTGCCTTTGAATTTGTCATGGAATACATGGACAGGATGGTTAGCTACAAAGACTGGCTAGTTGAGAATGCACCGGGGGATGAGGTTCCAGTTGGCCATTCTTTAACAGGTTTTGCCACTGCCTTTGACTTTTTATATAATCTATTAGGTAATCAGCGAAAACAAAAATACCTAGAAAAAATTTGGATTGTTACTGAGGATATGTATGAATATTCCAAGATTCGCTCATGGGGTAAACAACTCCTTCATAACCACCAAGCTACAAATATGATAGCATTACTCATAGGGGCCTTGGTTACTGGAGTAGACAAAGGATCGAAAGCAAACATATGGAAACAAGTTGTTGTTGATGTGATGGAAAAGACTATGTTTCTCTTGAATCATATTGTAGATGGCTCTTTGGATGAAGGTGTGGCCTATGGAAGCTATACCTCAAAATCAGTTACACAGTATGTTTTTTTGGCACAACGGCATCTTAATATCAACAACTTTGATAATAACTGGCTAAAAATGCATTTTTGGTTTTATTATGCTACGCTTTTGCCAGGCTATCAAAGAACTGTAGGCATAGCAGATTCCAATTATAATTGGTTTTATGGTCCAGAGAGCCAGCTAGTTTTCTTGGATAAGTTCATTTTACGGAATGGAGCTGGCAATTGGTTAGCTCAGCAAATTAGAAAGCATCGACCTAAAGATGGACCAATGGTTCCTTCCACTGCTCAGCGGTGGAGTACTCTTCATACTGAATACATCTGGTATGATCCAACGCTCATCCCACAGCCTCCTCTTGACTCTGGCACTGCAAAAATGCACACATTTCCTAACTGGGGTGTCGTGACTTATGGGGGTGGGCTGCCAAACACACAGACCAATACCTTTGTGTCTTTTAAATCTGGGAAACTGGGAGGACGAGCTGTATATGACATAGTTCACTTTCAGCCTTATTCCTGGATTGATGGATGGAAAAGCTTTAACCCAGGACATGAACATCCAGATCAAAATTCATTTACTTTTGCCCCTAATGGGCAAGTATTTGTTTCTGAGGCTCTTTACGGACCAAAGTTTAGCCACCTTAACAATGTATTGGTGTTTGCCCCATCACCATCAAGCCAATGTAATCAGCCCTGGGAAGGTCAACTGGGAGAATGTGCACAGTGGCTCAAGTGGACTGGTGAAGAGGTTGGAGATGCAGCTGGAGAAGTTATTACTGCTGCTCAACATGGAGATAGGATGTTTGTGAGTGGGGAAGCAGTGTCTGCTTATTCCTCTGCAATGAGACTGAAAAGTGTCTATCGTGCTTTACTTCTTTTAAATTCACAAACTCTGCTAGTTGTTGATCATATTGAAAGGCAAGAAACTTCCCCAATAAACTCTGTCAGTGCCTTCTTTCATAATTTGGATATTGATTTTAAATATATCCCATACAGGTTTATGAATAGGTATAATGGTGCCATGATGGATGTGTGGGATGCACACTATAAAATGTTTTGGTTTGATCACCATGGCA
This sequence comes from Uromys caudimaculatus, assembly GCA_028551405.1. Taxonomy (NCBI): domain Eukaryota; kingdom Metazoa; phylum Chordata; class Mammalia; order Rodentia; family Muridae; genus Uromys; species Uromys caudimaculatus. The sequence goes on along the minus strand of CM052711.1, from coordinate 91,428,110 downwards.
ACAGTCCTGTGGCTAATATACAAGAAGCAGAACAGACTGCTGAATTTAAGAAACGGTGGACTCAGTTTGTTAATGTTACATTCCATATGGAATCCACAATCACAAGAATTGCTTATGTATTTTATGGTCCATATGTCAATGTTTCCAGCTGCAGATTTATTGATAGTTCCAGTTCTGGACTTCAGATTTCTTTACATGTCAATAGTACTGAACATAGTGTTTCTGTTGTAACTGACTACCAAAACCTGAAAAGCAGGTTCAGTTACCTGGGATTTGGTGGTTTTGCCAGTGTGGCTGATCAAGGACAAATAACACGATTTGGTTTGGGTACGCAAGCAATAGTAAACCCTGTAAAACATGATAGAGTTAATTTTCCCTTCGGGTTTAAATTTAATATAGCAGTTGGATTAATTTTGTGTATTAGTTTGGTTATTTTAACTTTTCAATGGCAGTTTTACCTTTCCTTTAGAAAGCTAATGCGCTGTGTGCTAATACTTGTTATTGCCTTGTGGTTTATTGAGCTTCGGGATGTATGGAACACTTGCACTCAGCCCATCTGTGCAAAGTGGACAAAGACTGAAGCTAAGGCAAATGAAAAGGTCTTGATTTCTGAAGGACATCATGTGGATCTTCCTAATGTTGTTATTACCTCACTCCCTGGTTCAGGAGCTGAAATTCTCAAACAGCTTTTTTTCAACAGTAGTGATTTTCTTTACATCAGGATTCCTACAGCCTACATGGATATCCCTGAAACTGAATTTGAAATTGACTCATTTGTAGATGCTTGTGAATGGAAATTGTCAGATATCCACAGTGGGCACTTTCATCGTCTTCGAGGGTGGCTGCAGTCTTTGGTCCATGATACAAAACTTCACTTGCAAAACATCCATCTACATGAAACCAGTAGGAATAAACTGGCCCAATATTTTACTACTAATAAGGACAAAAAACGAAAATTGAAAAGAAGGGAGTCTTTGCCAGATCAAAGAAGTAGAATAAAAGGACCATTTGATAGAGATGCTGAATATATTAGGGCTTTAAGAAGACACCTAGTTTATTACCCAAGTGCACGACCTGTGCTCAGCTTAAGTAGTGGTAGCTGGACATTGAAGCTTCATTTTTTTCAGGAAGTTTTAGGAACTTCAATGCGGGCATTGTACATAGTAAGAGACCCTCGAGCTTGGATCTATTCCATGCTGTATGGTAGTAAACCAAGTCTTTATTCTTTGAAGAATGTACCAGAGCACTTAGCAAAATTGTTTAAAATAGAAGAAGGTAAAAGCAAATGTAACTTGAATTCTGACCATGCTTTTGAGTATGAATCACTGAAGAAAGAATTAGAAACATCCCAATCAAATGCTGTCTCCTTATTATCTCATTTGTGGGTAGCAAACACTGCAGCAGCCTTGAGAATAAATACAGATTTGCTGCCTACCAGCTACCATCTGGTCAAGTTTGAAGATATTGTTCATTTTCCTCAGAAGACTACTGAAAAGATTTTTGCTTTCCTTGGCATTCCTGTGTCTCCTGCTAGTTTAAACCAAATGCTATTTGCCACTTCCACAAACCTTTTTTATCTTCCATATGAGGGGAAAATATCACCATCTAATACTAATATTTGGAAAACAAACTTGCCTAGAGATGAAATAAAACTAGTTGAAAACATTTGTTGGACACTGATGGATCGTCTAGGATATCCAAAGTTTATGGACTAAATGCTGCAGGTCGGCAAAATTTGCACTAATGTGTCCCAACCTACTTTGTGGATATGAACTAGAAAACTTTGTTTATTCTTGTACATGTATGTTTGTATGTATGTAGAGAGAGTATGTGTGTTCAGTCTGTTTTATGCACAGAGATATTTTCAAAACAGGCACCGTATTTGGCCTAGCAGGATTTATTTTTGTGTTACCACTTTCCTTGCCTTTGTTTCTGCTGAAATATTTCTGCTACAGAGGTATATTTTCTGGGGGTCTGAAAATATGGTAAGATTTTAATCATCTTCTTTAACTCACCTTCTTCTTCGGGAACTAGTTATCTGTCTTGGGATCTCAAACACTACAAAAGGCCTTGCAATTGCTGCTGTATTCAGTCATCTCTTGCACTTAAGATGGACTACAAAACTTTATGTTTTGAAAAGGTCTAACATTTACCTTGCACACACACACAAAAAAAGAAATAAAAATAGAAAAAAATATTTTACTTTGTATACTGTTCATTGAAATCACCGGTGTGGTGTGTGTGTGTGTGTGTGTGTGTGTGTGTGTGTGTGTGTGAGATAAAAGATCCTAAAAGAAACTTTAGAAAATATAGATGAAAATCTAGGATTAAGGTTTTTTATTTTGTTTGTTTGTTTGTTTGTTTGTTTGTTTCTCTCTTTTCTTCCTAAGAAATAAGACAGTGGATACTGAAATTCAGTGGATTATTTTGGAAGTGATTCTCTCATTTGCCTCTCTGAAGCTATAGCTGTTCAACATCACACCACTCTCACCTTATCTAGTGCTTTATCTGTCATTGTCAACAAAAAAGACAGTAGTTATTACCTACAAAACTATCCAACACCCCCTTCTCACAATGATTTATTTTGTGTTAAAGACAGACACGGATTGATAATCACATTTAGTTGTGTGGCATTATCATAATATGACTCAAAACAAAAGCAGACTTCTGCTTGTGTAAGTGTTTTTTTTGGGGGGGGGGAGTGAGGTAGGGTGGGCAGTGTTCGTGACTGGAAGCAGAATTAAAAAGCTTTCCTGATTTATCCTGTATCCCAGTGAGTGAATTTACAGGCTGTTAGTGTCTGCAAAAGTTGAAGGCAATTGAGAGATGATGTCAGAAGCATCTGTTCTCTTTACCATCTGCATCTCATTATAAATTAGTCAACATAAAATGTGGTTCATTTTACTTGGTAGTTTCTGAAATCAGAAATGCTCTGCTATTAAAAGCCAATGGAGTAATTACAGTGTGCTCATGGAACAGTATCGGGCAGCAAGCATCAAGATTTCATGGTAATCTATGCAGATTGCAGTCTTTCTGATGCTTCAAACTATAGTTTCCTCAACCTCTCTAACATTTAGAGTCTGTCACACTGACCTAGATAAAAGAGATTTTGTTTCTATAGTTTGTTATTTAATCTAAATGTGTCTCCAGAGTGATAAAGCTGAGGATTTGTTACATTCCAGCAGAATCTAACTTAGCTGTCATTTCTTTTCTTCCACAATGCCATAAATGAAGACCACTCCATGTTCCTTATATTTGCGCTTGTCACATAGGACTCATAATTTTGCCTTCATGTTAAAATGAATAGAAATTAATATAGACTGAAAATACAAATCTACATTTTTAGTTTCAAGGAAGATCATAACAGGTTTGAAAACAAACATGTACAATTGCTACTTGGATGATAACACTATTTCTATTATTAAGAGACTGTTTGTTTTCAATTCCCAGAATATGATCTTAAGTCAGATTAAATAGAAAAGTACATCATACTAAGGTAATAATTAGAAATGGGTAAGTAACAGGTACAAGGAGGGCAGTGAAAGTTACTTCAGTCTTTCTTTGAAAATAGTACAGAAATGTATCTATGGGTTATTGGTTGTTAATGGGTTATGTGGAAGAAGAAAAAGGAATGAGATTTAGAAAATAAAGTGTGAGTAATTTTGAGATGGGATATGGAAATGTTTTACTGATAAATCACAGTAGATCCTACCTTTCAGAGTCACAGAGCAATACAGAACTAAACTTTCTTACTCCAGGGTAAAAGTGAGACATGAGCCCTTTTCTTAGTTTTTTTTCCACAATGAACATCTGAAGAAGACTTTGCAAATACCCTCAGAGAATTATTGTATACGGGAAGGGGATCAATTGAATTTGCCTGTATATGCTCATGCTTGAGGCCTGCTGCCTTACAATTTGAGTACTTAAGGTGAGTGACACTTTTGGCATATCTTAATTCTGAATACTCTCCAAACTTATTACCAAATTACAAATGAGATTATCATTTTTATCGCTTATGAAGAATTTAAAATAGCGTATCTGTAAAAGCCATCTTTTTCTTTTATCAATGTCTTCACATTTAAGCCTAATTGGCACAACTACTCATTTAAAATAGCATAGGATTCTCTGTTTAGCTCTGTTTCCCATTTTTTGATAGGGTTATTTGGTCTTCTGGAGTCTAACTTCTTGAGTTCTTTGTATATGTTGGATATTAGCCCTCTATCAGACTTAGGATTGGTAAAGATCTTTTCCCAGTCTGTTGGTTGCCGTTTTGTCCTATTGACAGTGAGGTCCTTGTTGGCCATCAGGGGGAGGAGAGGCCCCAGCAAAGGAGAATGTCAAGGTGGGAATACGAGAGTGGGTGGGCAGGTGGGTGGGAGGTGGAATTCCCTCATAGAGGTGGGGGAGGAGGAGGGGATAGGTGGTTTCCAAAGAGGAGACCTAGAAAGGGGGAAACATTGGAAATGTAAATAAAGTATCAAAATATGGCTGCTATGAACATAGTGGAGCATATGTCTTTATTACATGTTGGAGCATTTTCTGGGTATATGTCCAGGAGTGGTATAGCTGGGTCCTCAGGTAGTATTATGTCCATTTTTCTGAGGGTCCGCCAAACTGATTTCCAGAGTGGTTGTACCAGCTTGCAATCCCACCAACAATGGAGGAGTGTTCCTTTTTCTACACATCCTCGCCAGCATCTGCTGTCACCTGAGTTTTTGATCTTAGTCATTCTGACTGGTGTGAGGTGGAATCTCAGACTTGTTTTGATTTGCATTTTCCTGATGACTAGGGATGTTGAGCATTTCTTTAGGTG
>CM052711.1:91335973-91423197 GCA_028551405.1 Uromys caudimaculatus | reverse complement strand
TCTGTTTAGGAACTTTTCCTCTGTACCCAGGTGTTCGAGACTTTTCCCCACTTTCTCTTCTATTAGATTCAGTGTATCTGGTTTTATGTGGAAGTCCTTGATCCACTTGGGTTTGAACTTTGTACAGGGAGATAGGAATGGATCAATTATCATTCTTCTGCATGTAGACCGCCAGTTCAACCAGCACCATTTGTTGAAAATGCTGTCTTTTTTCCATTGGATGGTATTAGCACCTTTGTTAAAAATCAAGTGACCATAGGTGTGTGGGTTCACTTCTGGGTCTTCAATTCTATTCCATTGATCTGCCTGTCTGTCACTGTACCAAAACCATGCAATTTTTATCACTGCTGCTCTGTAGTACAGCTTGAGATCAGGAATGCTGATTCCCCCAGAAGTTCTTTTGTTGTTGAGAATAGCTTTTGCTATCCTGGGTTTTTTATTGTTCCAAATGAATTTGATACCTGCTCTTTCTAAGTCTGTGAAGAATTGAGTTGGAATTTTGATGGGGACTGCAGTGAATTTGTAAATTGCTTTTGGTAGGATGGCCATTTTTACTATATTAATCCTGCCAATCCATGAGCATGGGAGATATTTCCACCTTCTGAGGTCTTCTTCGATTTCTTTCTTCAGAGACTTGAAGTTCTTGTCATACAAATCTTTCACATGCCTGGTTAGAGTCACACCAAGATACTTTATATTGTTTGTGACAATTGTGAAGGGTGTCAATTCTCTAATTTCTTTCTCAGCCTGTTTATCCTTCGAGTATAAGAAGTCTACTGATTTGTTTGAGTTAATTTTATATCAGGCCACTTTGCCGACGTTATTTATCAGCTGCAGCAGTTCTCTGGTGGAGTTTTTTTGGGTCACTTAAGTATACAATCATATCATCTGCAAAGAGTGATATTTTGATTTCTTCCTTATCAATTTGTATCCCTTTGACCTCCTTTTGTTGTCTAATTGCTCTAGCTAGAACTTCAATTGCTATATTGGAGATAGGGAGAGAGAGGGCAGCCTCGTTTAGTCCCTGATTTTAGTGGGATTGCTTCGAGTTTCTCTCCATTTAGTTTGATGTTGGTTACTGGTTTGCTGTATATTGCTTTTACTATGTTTAGGTATGGGCCTTGAATTCCTGATCTTTCCAAGACTTTTATCTTGAAGGGATGTTGAATTTTGTCAAATGCTTTTTCAGCATCTAATGAAATGACCAGATGTCCCTCATCAGTTGAATGGATACAGAAAATGTAGTACATTTACACAATGGAATACTACTCAGCTATTAAAAACAATGACTTAGTGAAATTTGCAGGCAAATTGATGGAACTTGAAAATATCATCATGAGTGAGGTAACTCAGTCACAAAACAACAAACATGGTATGTACTCACTGATAAGTGGATATTAGCCCAAAAGTTTGGAATACCCAAATTTCATTTTACAGTAACCGCTGGACTAAGAGTGAGGTCCCAGATGGAGGAGTGGGAGAAGGGACTGAAGAACCTGTGGGAGTTTGCAGCCCCATGGAGGGAACAGTGTCAACTGGCCTGACACCCCCCCCCTCCCAGCCCGGTCCTCCTGGAGGCTGGACCACCAACTAAAGAATACACATTGAGGGACCCATGGTTCAGACCACATATGTGGCAGAGGAGGGCCTTGTTGGCCATCAGGGGAAGGAGATGCCCTTGGGCCTAAGGGTGTCAGAGGCCCCAGTAAAGGGGAATTTAAGGTGGGAATACAGGAGTGTTTGGGCAGGTGGGTGGGAGATGGAATACCCTCATAGAGATGGAGAGGGGGAGGGGAGAGGGCATTTCCAAAGAGGAAACCTAGAAAGGGGGAAACATTGGAAATGTAAATAAAGTATCTAAAAAGAAAAAAAAAGAAAAGAAAAAACGGAAAAAAGTATCAAAAATAAAAAAAGTAATGAATATATAAAAAAATTGAAACTCTAAACAAAAAAATAAAATAGCATAGAAATTTTGATAAATTTAGCTATTAGGTGACAAAGGAGAGAAACATTGGTAATGTAGTTTTCCAAAATTTTCAGCCAGTACAGATTTATTCTAGATGATTAGAAAACAACCCATCCTGAAGCTAAAATTCATTTAGAGTTTTATTTTTTGAAAAGCCTGGATATTAAACTTATGAATATCTTAAATTTATGATTTTCATCAAGAAGATACAATGTTATGTACATATTAAGCTTAGATTCAACACAGTAACACATTTGGTTTCTTTAGAAAAGCAGAATAATTAACTGTCTCCTATGAATGAAACTATCTTTTTCAAGTTTTAAGAGACATCAGGACCTCTCAAGTTACTCATTGCAGATATCTTCAAAACCATCTGCATTCTCACATACAGCATACCTTGAATATTGCACATCATGTCATGTTAAAATCTCACTGTCTGTACTTTTATTTGATATTATTGATCAGAAGATTTTGTTCATTATGAAAAATCTTAGCAATTCTTTTTGTATGAAGCCTATCACTTAATTTTGAGCAGTCTAATACTTCAATTTTATAGTCTGTGATCATAACTCAGAGCATTTTCAATGATTAAGAAAGTTGTACAAGAAAATAATACCTAGATCTAAGAATGCTTAACATTCTAAAATATATTAAGACATTGAATATTGAGCCATTTCTTACAAATATGGGTTGGCTACATTGCCTAATGTTCCTATATATTTTACTTCATTTTAGCAAAGAAAATCATTGAAATAATTGGCAAAATCTAAATGACTTAAAGTTTGAACAGAGATGACAAGGTAATTTTGTAGGTTTGTAACATTATAAACCTTAGTATTTGTGCTATTCAATTATGTGGGTTAATGTTTTTAACAAAAGTAGTGTGTGTGTTTATTTCATTATCAAAGTACACTCATTGAGGTCTGTAAATTCCCTCTCTCTTTGTTTTTGTTTTTTGTTTTTTTATTGTTTTATACCATTTTCCAGTTGCTCGTGAAAGAAAACAGAAGAACAATCATAAACAGAGAACTCCCTGCTTAATAAAGGCAGTTTGGCTATGGTTGGAATAACTTTGACATGCACCTCTTTAAGTCTTTGGGTTATAGCACTGGCAATTTGTGTGCTACTAAATGAACCCAAGTTGGAGAATGCAGGCACATTTAATATTAGTGCTCATTTCTACAAGTTCGCCTAAGAGACTTGGGATCCTCCAATTTCAGTGATAGGCAATTTTTCTGCTCTGCTGACTTTGTTCTAAGATCTGGCTCTGTGACCTTAAATAATAAGGATATATCTATAATGCTTATGTGTACTCAGTACCCCATCACCACCACCATGGTAAGATTTCATTCAGGAATAATAACTAAGAAGAAGCCTCTTGCAAGTTACATGAATCTACTTAATCCATCAAAGAATAGTCATGGTGTGAACTTTGTAAATTAAGTGTTATGTCTTGTCATATAAATATAAAAAATGGGTTTCATGTATTACATATATGCCAACTCTCTCTATTATATGTGGAAGTTATATATTATTTATCTATCCTTGATATCCATGTCAAATGGCTTGCTTAATTAAATTAAACCTGCTGATAAGTGTTTTGTTCAAATACTGACACAGGCAGGTTATTCAGTGCTGTAGTTTAGATTTCATTCCCTCAAATGAGCAAAACCCTTGATACTTATTTACCACTCTTACCGAATTAAAATTACATGTAACAATGAAATTGTTTCAAACATTTCATATCAAGGGGTTTCCCAATGAGGAAAAATGCTGAAAGAGGTAGGAGTTGAGGGAGAACAAACTTTCTACTAATAACAGTGGAAAGGATATTTTAATTCATTTTCCTATTCTTTCCATAGTACCACACAACCACAAGTGCCTCCAGAAAACCACAATGTCCAGTGTAATTTTCAATCTAGAGAATGTAATATGGGATCTCTGTCATATACCTTGCACCCATGGGACTGACCATCTGATCAAGTTCCTACCTTAAAAGAGCCCATATTAACTTGAAATATATTGTCCTTTCAATTTTGTGGCTAACAGTCAAACGAAATGCATACAAATAGTTTTTAATATGGAAAAAGTCTTACATTTTTTATTCTTTGTGCACAATGGTAGAAGGGAAAAAAGAAATGAGAGAATGATGGGAGGAAGGAATTTGTGAAGTGACGGGGAAGAAAGAAGTCAGGAAGGAATTTGTCAGCATTTATTTATTCTTACCAGGCTTATATCATTGTCTAAACTATTTTAAAATGTTCTAGAATATTAGAGTATAAAAAAATTGATTATATACAAAAACTATAATCTAAGTACTTGCTGTTACATTGTAGTTCCTTTCTTATTTAATGCCTAAATTATTACTGTATTTCTGACTATTCTGATGTGTCTTAATACAAGAGTGTTAATTGTGATGATAAATTTCAAGTGGTGTCTCAGGATTTTATATTCTCTAGATAGGCAGTATTCTCCTAAATGTTGTATTTCTCCTTTTTTAAAATTTAGACTCTATACCTTTTCTTTCATTGTTTTAAGGAGATTAAATACTCATGCACACTTGATATGCCTTAAGAGTCTCGCCATTTTGGAAAGCCAGTTCAGCTTACAACACCGTGACTTTCTACTCTGTCAAAAGAAACATACAAGTTCTATTATCCAAATTAAAGTCTGTAATCCCTACGTAAAAAATGCTTCACTAAGCATGGCGTAGTAGAACGGATCCTTTCTTCCTTATTTCACTATATTGAAAGATTACTGTCATATTTTATTTATATTTTTTCTTAATTTTATGTTCCCTCATTACTTCAGTTTGATTGAAGAGATAGATTTTGTTGTAAAACTGTTGAAGTTGTGTGGAACTTGTTGTTTTTGATGTAGATGAACTATTTTGATTTGATGTTTTGAAGTACTACATCACAAAACTTGCATGAAAGATATTTATATATAAGAAAAAATGAATTCAACTAAAAACTATGAAATTGCATTTATAAGATTTTTGTTAAAATATATATAATATATATAATGTATAGGTTTCACATAAGAAATTTATTTTTGCTGTTGAACTTCAGTTATAAACTTAATTATCCTGCCAAATTTATTGGTATCTAGAATTCAACAGATACTTGCAGTAAATAATTGGCTTAAGTGCATTACCTAAACAAACTGAAATGTACACACATTTGCAGTTATTACTTTCTCTTTTCAAAACAAATGTATGAAAATTTAAAATGTTTCACTGTTGAACACAATAGAAACACACATGTTTGTGTACACATTACAGACTTCACCAAACTTCATTAAGTTAGAAGTGTAAGGTTTTTCTACATTACTGGAAAAGTAAGATTTCACAAGCCTTGTTTTATTATTTATTTTGTCTTCTTTAATTTGAAGAGGGAAATTTTCATTAAACATCATTCGAACAGTTTACTTAAACAAGTATCTGGTCAAAGTTTTCTAGCTCTAAGTTCCTTAAAATCAATGGGAATATAATTTAAAGTGTGAAATTTAATAGAAAAATATATCCCCTTGTAATCACCAACAATCAACAATTCTCTAAAGAAAGGAAAGTGCCATTTGTAACTGATGCATGTTCAAAAATCCAAACATATGTATGTATATGTATGTAATGTGTATATATATATATATATATAAAATAACTTTTTCCATTGATAAAATACTTAAACATTTTCAGATTATATTTAATATATTATAGCATTCCACAAACATACAAATTACAATTTTATGGTTAAAATGTTTATTTTTAAATATTGCCTTTTATATACGTTTCTATGTATTTATATGTCAAGCAACAGCTTGTTCAAACTTTCCCTTCAATATCTGTCATTCCACTTCTGAGATTCTCCATGACATTTTGTATTCATTTTTGTGATATATCAACTATATAACTGTCTGAATTCAAGTACAAAGTATATTTACACAGTTATTGCTTTTTTGTTTATATTGTCAGGGATCTTATGAAATATTCTTAGTAATTAGATAATCCTAGGTTCTTTTGAAACAAGTATGGTTTGTAAATTATACTTAATGAGAATTACTTTTTTTTTTAGTTTTACATTTTAATACTCTTCATTTCATTTTAATTTAATTTTACTTTTTTCTACTTACTCACTTTACATCATCCTTATTGTTGCCATACCAGTCACCTACTCCCACAATCCTTCTCTGAGTGGGAGTAGGGGGATGGGTATCCGCCCGACCCTGGCACTGCAAGTCTCTGCAAGGATAGGAGCTTCCTCTCCCACTGAGGCCAGACAAGGCAGCTCAGCTAGTCAAACATATCCCAGGAACAGGCAACAGCTTTTGGGATAGCCCCTGTTCCAGTTGTTCAGGATCCACATGAAGGCCCAATTACACATCAGCTACATGTGAGCGGGGTGGCCATTGATTTTTTTTTTTTTTGGCACCTCCCTTATCCCAGATCTCTGTGTTATCCTAGAGATGCCCCCCCATCTCCTCACCCCTATCAGTTGCACATTTGCATTCATCTTCATGGCCATCTAGCCATCTCTCCTGTCCTTCTCCACTTCTTATTCTGAATCCACCATTCCCCTCTCCATCCCCCCTCCCAGTTCCCTCTCTCCATCTGCCTCTCATGACTATTTTATTCCTGCTTCTAAGTGAGATTCAAACTTCCTCGCTTGGACCTTCCTTCTTGTTTAGCTTCTTTGGGTCCATGGATTATAGCATGCGTATCCTGTACATTATGGCTAATAACCACTTAAGTGAGTATATACCATGCATGTCCTTTTGGAACTGGGTTACCTCTCTCAGGATGATATTCTCAAGTTCTGTCCATTTGCCTTCAAACTTCATTATGTCTTGGTTTTTAATAGCTGAATCTCATTGTGCAGATGTACCACATTTTTGAGATCCATTCTTCAGTTGATGGAATCTAGGTTGTTTCCAGTTTCTGATTATTATTAGTAAAACTGCTATAAACATAATTGAACAAGTATGTTTAGGAGATTTTGGAGCATAGTTTGGGTATATGCCTAGGAGTGGTATAGCTGGGTCTTGAATACTCTTTATTTTATGATTTCTTGTAAAATACTAAATGGATTTTATGACAGTAGATGCTAATGGAAGGTTTCTCACATTTCACAATTGATTATAGTGCATTTCATAGTACTTCACAGGTGGTCTTTATTATGATGTTATGCTTCTATTTGAAATTTGACTTTTTCCTATAAGAGAAAGATAATCTTTATTGAATATTTTACCTTACTGTCTAGTCTTAATTTTTATTGTTTATCATTAATTTTATTATAATACTTAAAAATATATGTATAAATTTACCCTACTTAGTTTCTATGATAAAATGAGCCTGGTAATGATGTATTATATTTTTGGTTGAATTGTATTAGTTAGTTATTAATATATTTGCATATATATTTATAATAGCAATTGGACTCTATACTTTTCAAATGAACAATCTGTGTGATATAAGTTGGGCATTGTCTACATGTATGCTTTCTAGAAGCATATAAATTGAAACAATCTAATATTATTAAGTTAAAACTCATGTATAAATTTATATGGCCATTATGTTTTCATATATAGACATAGAACTCTATAATTTTTTATTTGTACTTGTGGGTTTATTTATCTCATATATTTCTTATTTATCTTATTTATCTCATATATTTGGGTAATACTTATTTTTAAGAATCTGTTCTCTTAATTTGAAAAACTTGTGTTCCTAAATTTGCTCAAGGTGCTTTCTTTTTTTTGCCTCTCACTTCATCTCAAAGCCTACCTTTGAAAAACCCCTCTTTAATACTGATTATCTAGACCTTATTTTTTAATTAGAATTTATGTGTTACATATCTATCAAAAATTAAATTTATCCTTGGATTCTGTTTATGTATTTTATATTTTAAATTTTTATTTTACTCTATATCTTACATACTTTGGTCATACTTTTTTATTTATATTTTATTAGTTGCTGTTGTGTTTCATATTTTTCATAGTTTAATGTATTGCTCTACCTTTTTATCAATGTCCTCCTCCATCAAAAAAGTAGAGGAATCATTGTTTTTAGAGTGCTAGGAAATTAGAAGGTATGATTCCTCTCTAAATTAGATCAGTAGGGAAGTGGGGAATAGTTTGTTAGGCTATCTGAAGAACATAAAAGTAGAAGCTGAATTTCTGATTAGAATAAAAGGTAGCAATAACTACCGTCAGCATGCAGATGGCAGAGGCAATTAGAATTTTGTGACTTGCAGACCATCCTCATTTGCATGTTGAATTCAAGACTACTCAGGGCTACATAATGAGATCTGATCTAAAAATAAAGTACAATTAAACATAATGGACTTAGGGATCACTGGACTCCTTTAAAACAACATTTTAAACTGCAAATTATTTCTCCTTGTTCCTGCTTAGAAATAAACAGGGATAATTAGGAATAGCAAGAAACACGGCAGACAAACTAATATTATGTGACTTAATCAAAAACTCTCACCTTTTAGGACTACTTCCAAATGTAAAAATTGATTCTATAGGATGATGAGAAAGGATCTGAAAGAATGAAAAGCCTGAATATGATCAAGTACATTGTAAAAAATTCTAAAAGAATTAAGAGGCTTACTTTTTTTTTTTAAATATGCCATAGTCTGAATAAATATAAACACTATAAATCTATTACATAAAACTAAATTAAGGTAATGAAAAACAACTTTTACGGATATAACAAAAAGCAAATCATCTTTTATTTGTCAGGAAGATATGTGAGTATCATTGATGACTGTTACTTTACATTTCCTCTCTACTAACATCAAAGTCAGCTTTGGGCACAGAATTTCTGTTTTAAGGGATCATATCCCATATGGAAAAACGTTTAGAGTTATATAAAAAGATATAATAGCATCATTTATATGACAAAGCTTACAAAATTTCTAGGGTAAAAATGTTGTTAGTATAACTTTTATGAATTTATTATAAATAATCTCATATTATTTGTAATAAAATGAGTATCTACCTGCTATTTTGAATTATATTAAATGGATGTGATTACATCAATGTGATAAAATATTAGTAATTTAAAGACAGTCAATATAACATTCATATTCATATGTACATATGTTATATACATACTCTAACCTTTTTATGCATAGGCAAACATTCACACACATTTCTGAGGCACAAGTCAAATATAACCAGTAATGATTTCTAAAAATTGAAATTTCACATAATTTGCAGTTTCTTTTATTAGGATAACTGTCTATAAAAGATGTAGTAAAAGCTTGGAATTCAAAGCATCTGTGTGGTACATTCTTAAAAGGTTAAATATAAAATTTAGAAACAGAATGGCTACTAGGCAATAATGATTTAACCCCAAAATTATTTAAAACAAGGTTTCGTGAGACCTAAACAAAAGTAGAAATTCTTTATTCAAAAAAATGAGACTACAGAAACACTTCTAATTGAGGGATGATTCAATTGATATCACAAATTTAAAAAAATGGAGTACCTCTTACATTCAGTAAAATCCATATACTTTTTTTAAAATTTAAGATATATGTTAGATGAAATGGGATGAAGCTTAAATAGAGCTCTATTTATAAAATAGTTCCATAAATTATAGAATTAAAAAAATTATGGAAATTATTTTTATTCTACCTAATTTTAGAATTAAGCATTATTTCTTTTTCTTTGCCCCTTTTCTTTGAATTATGAAATGGTAATTTTGTTTAAAGTAAAATATTAGTAAGGATGTTGCTTTAGCATGGCCAAGGGACATCACCCCAAGGTCCTTTGCTAAACCAAAAGCTAAGAAGTAAAGACTGAGCTGCAAACTTTGGAAACACTTGTCTTTAAGGATTTTGAATGGAAAATGGTAGTACAAATATGCAACTGACTTTCTTGACATTGCCATTTTATTCCCTAATTAATATTCTGTTTTTAGGTAGGGGATGCTTGATACACAATCCTGTGGCCACTGGATGCTGATTTACTGGTCAGCTGTAGAAATGCATTGCATCTTTTTTTTCACTCTAGAGTGGTCTTCAGATGCCATACATTTCTTTTTTATATTTTGATATGTAAAGTTTTCATTATTTGATTTGATTGAATTGTTTTTATTATTTTGTACTTTAAAGTTACAATTGTAGTTTTCAAATATAACATTAATTATTTTAATAAACTTGCAAAAAAAATTTATTATTTTAGAACCTAGAGTAATTTTGGATTTCAACTTTGTAGTCTGAATATACTCAGTGGTTAGAAAGTATCCCTTCTTTATTGCAAAACATATAATATGTGCTTTGTATATTTATGTTTTTGTTAATAAATTTACTTTACTTTTCATTCCTATAGAATAAAACCAGGCATGAAGTGGCAGGGTTGAATGTTTATTTGAGCACTGTGGTATCTACTTTAATCAAATTTGACCTATAACTTCATCATCTCAGAGACAGTTCTTATTAAATGTCACCATAAATAATAATTCTTTTACTTTAGCAATTAAAATAATGTGATGAATGCCTGTCTCTCTTCCTGTGGAAGAACTTGAAAAATTCATAAAAAATAAATAAAATATTTTCTCTGCTTCTAAATGTGCAGAAGACAGCTCCGTTTATCTCTCTTACTCAAGCCTTCAACATGTTGCACAACACTGAATTGTACTTGAGAGAAGTAAGCAGAATCACACTAACATTCCTTTTCTATCTTCACTTTGAACATTTCCTTTTAAATTTGGAGGTCAACAAGTATTTTACTTAATGTTACTAGGTCTAGTTTTTCATACTGTGTCAAGAATTTTCTTCTTTAGGACACTCCCTCCTAACTCCTATGGTTTTAGTAACAAACTAGTGTTCCAGTGCAGTACAGTACAGTTCACCCCTCGAGATTATGCAGCGGGAATGAGACATTGTTTGCTAAAGTGTGGGTTACCACAGTGCAATCACATTGAACGTCCTACCCTTATGGATGATGATTCCTCCATAGTTGGGCATATAGAGCCATGTCTCCTGGTACTTCCCACTCTACACACTTCAGATATTCCCTGAGAACCTTGGGCCACGTATAATTAGGAAAGAATTGCATACAATTAATTTTATGGAGTAGATAGGACCTAGGTCACAGATACACAGATCATAGTCCTGTAACTCTCCTTACTCCTTCCTATCAGTGGCAACAATCTAAGCTCAATTGTGATCTTTGAGAAGAAAATCAGCTAGTCTTATGAAAAGGGAGTTGTTCTCCTCAGAGGATGGTGCTATTCACAACTTATATTTCCATAAACACACACACACACACACACACACACACACACACACACACACACACACACACACACATGTAGGTAAGCAGGCGTGTGCATACACATGGAAATAAGAAAGAGTTCAGCCTTGGTGTCATTGTTACTCAGAAACCGCCTTCCATATTTTCGAGACCCACTGTTTCACTTTAACAATTTCACTTACCCTGTTGGGTTAAAATGACTGGCAAGTGTGCGTTAAGGAATTCTCATAAGTTCAACCCCCCCCCCTTCCCCCTGCACACACACCTCGCCCTGCCTAGGGTCTTTGTTTTGTTTCTTGATTGACATGTGGTTAATGATATATATGAGATACAAAATGTTTGGAAATTGCTCCAAAGATTACTATTTTAAAAAGGCACACTATAACCAAGTGGTTTTGCATGTCTTTTATTTTACAATATCTTTTATTACACATTGTAGTATAAAATCTAGATGTTTTATGTACATTAGATCATCTGTAAAGTGATAACCATGTATTATGAATTATATGGTTGGATATCTACCATGTGTACTTTTAAACTTGGAAAAAATGGGATTTCTGTCAGAATTTATTCATTCTAGCCAGAAAATAGATTAAAAATATACCTTTCCCATTACTTCTCAAATTTTTTTTATTTGAAATGTCAGGGTTATCTTGCAAGCAGTACCCTCCTGATATTATTCATCAGCTTTACTTTTGACTGCACTCCTGTGATACGTTGGGAACCTTGAAATAAAACTCAGATCCCAGGATACAGCTCTTCCCAGTCTTTTCCAAAAGAGGAAACTTACAGATAAAAGATAAAAAAAATCTCTCAAAGACACTTTGGAAGGTTTCTGATATGCTAATGAACTATTCACAACCTTTATAGAACATTAGACACTGAGTCTCATAGTCCTTCAAAAGGACTCCAGTTAAACAAGCGTCCTTAAAGTATATAGGCTTTCAATAAAGAACTGGTTTAATACTAAAGAAACAAATAATTCAAGGTGTCTTAATTATATGACTTACGTTTTATGCTTTTATTATTCATAGAAATATAATACATATAAATGGCACCCTAGAGTGAAGGAACTGAAGGGCTCTGTGACCCAATAGGAATAATATTGACCAAGCAGACCCCTAGAGCTCCCAGGTGACAAACCACCAACCAAAGAATACACATGGAGGGACCCATGACTGTATAGCAGAGGATGGCTTTATCTGGCATCAGTAGGAGTGGAGGCTTTTGGTCCTGTGAAAGCTTGATGCCCCAGCATAGGGGGATGCTAGGGAGGTGAGGTGGGAGTGGGTGGGTGGGAGGGGAGCACCCTCATAGAAGCCGGGGTTTGCTGAGGGGAAACTGGGAAGGGGGATAACATTTGAAATGTAAATACATAAAATAAACAATAAAAAAATCCCACCCTACAAGTTAAATAATTGACCTACTTAAAGAGGTGTATTTCCATTACCAAACATTGCTATTCAGCCTGAAATTTCAATGAGGAGGAAAAGTATTTATTCATATTCTTTTGATTATTGCTTACAGTCACTGCAGTGTTATGGTTATAATACATTGTGAGCCTATGATGTATTTTGGAAATAATTATATGAGAGAACTTAAAAATCAAAGTAAATTTTTTTAGCTAATGGCAAAACATCGCTAAAAATGTGTGTGTGTGTGTGTGTGTGTGTGTGTGTGTGTGTGTGTGTTTGTAGATATGGGCATGCAGATGCAAGTGTACCTGGAAGATTTATGAAGCAGACCCTTGGAACTGAAGTTACAGATGATTGTGAGCTGCCATGTAGATATTGAAAACTAACCCCTAATTCCTCTGCCAGAGCAGTTCAAGCTATTAACTGCTGATCCATGACTTCTGCCCTGAAATTATTGTTGATGGGATAAAATTGGGGGGTGGAAGGGGTGGATTAAAGGTTAGTCAAAGTTATTTTGAAATGTTAAGCAAAGAGTAAACTTTCGGTTGGAAATTTCTTTTCTTTTTTTGATACTTTATTTACATTTCCAATGTTTCCCCTTTTCTGGGTCTCCTCTTTGGAAACCCCCTATCCCCTCCCCATCCCCGCCTCTATGAGGGAATTCCACCTCCCACCCACTTGCCCACCCATCCCCATAGTCCCACCTTGACATTCCCTTTTACTGGAGCCTCTAACACCCTCAGGCCCAAGGGCCTCTCCTCTCTCCAGGATGGCCATCAAGGTCATCCTCTGCCACATATGCAGTCCGAACCATGGGTCAGTTGGAAATTTCTAATTATTTTGGAAACTTATTTTAAAACCTAGACATAATGAAGTCCTTTAATCGTGATTTAAAGTTTATAACCTTGAATTTCACTTCTGATTTAGGACAACTAAGTACAGAATAAATGTCTTATAGGTAGCAGCTAGTTTAATCTCTTAAAAATTACTAGGTCAAGTAAATGCTAGAAGACACTATAGAGCAAAAAATATTAGAACTATAGATTTTCTATCTCATGAAGGAGGAAAATAGCTGACTTCAAGGTTGGCACACACAGCCTATTTTTTCTGCTCATCACACTTAGGCAAAGGCATGACACAGCTTTGGATTGGTGGTCATGCAGCTGAAAGCCAGCCATGCACCACACAGGGCCACAAATATGCCTTTCAGAATGCTTGCTGGATAAGGAAGAGGGAGAGAACAGAGAAGTGCTGAAGACTGTGCAACAGATGTTATTTGCCTGAACCCGCAGTTGTCTAGATGACCTTATTTAACAAATGCTAAAACATAGACTTTTACATGTTTATCTAAAGATAAATAACCAAACAGGGTTTTGACCTACCATATAGACGAAATACTGTATTTAGGACTGCAATCTGGAAAGATTTTTATTTTAAAGAAAAATGATACATTTGATTACATAAAATACTAATACTTTTCATTACAAAGTAAAATATACCAAAATAAAGTAACAGAAGTGGAAAAACATGTACTACTTGTGTCCTAATGTTAGTAATTCATGACATGAGAAAAAAGAAATCACATGGAGCTTAAACACTAAATCAATTGTAGAAAGACTACCAGTATGCTGTGCATAGTTATAGTGAACCTAAGGAATGTGAGGGGTTTATCTCCCTCACAATAAATGTTGACATATAAAGTGTTATGATGAAGCATTAAAATTAAATTAAGTTTTGAAATTAAAAACTTAGAAAGCATAGTAAAATGGTTTTTCAACAAGAGTATATAGAGAAACGAGCTTTAGAGTGAACCTGCATACTTATTTAGTAGGAATGCAACTCAATATATAATAAAATGTAGAAAAATCTAACAAATCTTAGGTAATGTGTTTTTAATCCACAGTCCAAATTCTATGCATTTATTTGGAACACATGCCTTATTCGGTAAAAAAGTACATATATGCATATATATGTATGTATATATACATACACATATTTATACATATACATACATACAGGTACAGACATTTTCTCAAATGTGTAATAAATATGATAAGAATTGTGCTGTTTTGCAGTACAGGGCATTAAAACAGGGGCTTGCTCATAATAGACAAATACTCTGTCACCAGCCCTACATTGTTTTATTTAAATATAGAAGCAAGCAAGCAAAGCTCTTACCATAAAATTTAGTATAGCCCTAAATGGAAACAAAAACAGCAACAAAACAATAGCTTAGGTGTATTTGCTTATTATTTATTTATTTATTTATTTATTTATTTATTTATTTATTTATTTAAGGAGGTGCAGGGACTAAATAGAGGGCTTTTCAGGCAAGTATTTACCACTAGGCTGCAACTCCAGGCCAAGAAAATACTTCTAAAAAGAAGCTTATAGATGTTTTACTCTGTTCTAATAGGATGAGGGGTTCTGTTTTTCTGTTGTGGTGGTGGTTTTTGTTTGTTTGTTTTGCATGATAGTACAGTAATAATTGAGACAGTTGATCTGTTTTGTTTAACACTTTATTTTAAAATCTTTCATATTTCTTCTAGTTTTCCTACAGCTGTTCTGTGCACAGTATGTGGATTTTGATCTGTGGTCAGCAGCATGTTTCTGCTTTTTAGTTTGTGTGTGTGTGTGTGTGTGTGTGTGTGTGTGTGTGTGTGTGTGTGTGTGTGTGTATTGAGGGTGGGGGTGATATTGGGTCCTCTCCACCCCCCCCAGCCTCACATCTTACGAGGGGCTGGGGAACTATCCATAAAAACTGAAGGATAAAACTGGACAGTGCTCCCCTGAAAATCTTCCAGAGTCTAGCCTTATGGTATACTTTTTTTTTTTCCAAACCTATTTAGACCTAAGGAACGTGTGACTTTTGTTCTTTACAATAGGAATGAATTATAGTGGCTAATAACAGAGCCTTGGCTATGGCCTAGAGAACAGTATGTGTTAGTCATGACAGTATATTCTGCTGGTTGATGATGGAAAGTACATGGGGCTTCTTTCATAGGGATGTGATCACTTCAATGCAGGATTATGGCCAAAACAATGCTCAGGATATTGGGAGAATTCAGGTGGAAGTTGGCTCCTAGTAGAACAGAAAAAAAATCACTAAATTGTTTTCAGTCTAGCATTCCAGCTGAAGTAGCCTATGCATCATTCATTTGAAGAAAATAGGCCCGTGTATTGACAAACCTGGTTTCAACAAGCTGTGCTTCCCTACAGGGGGATACATGTACACTTTTATGCACATGCATGTGGAGACTAGAAGTTCATGTCAGATACCTCCTTTTTCATGCTCCATGATATTTTTGAGACAATAGCCCTCCCTGGGAGCTAAGAAATTTTCCAGCCCCCGTTTGTTAATTTTTTAATAAATAAAGAAATCATTAATTATTTTTGGAAATTCTTTCCATTAGTTGGACACAAATGAAAATTAAAAGCCTCCCAAACTTGTTAGTTGTTAAAAAGTAAATAAATACTTATTGGAAAAACACTGCATATTCAAGTCCTTGGTACCTATTAATATTATTTTTTAATATTATTTTTGTGGTTTCAAAAAGCCCAAATCAGATTCAGCTTCTCTCTCCTTACTCCGATTCATGAGGTTGTTTATTTTTCAAAGAAAATCAGTTCCCCTCTGCTCATGCAGAGGAGCTAGTATCAACTGTCCTACAAATCTCCAGTCTACAGACTCATAAACACTTCAGACAAAACTGTTGATTCAACTCGGACTTTTAATCTGCGATTCCCTGGCTGTTGTTGACACTGAAGACCCAAGACACACCTCAGATCCTTGACATCAGATTTATTCATTTATTTATTTTACCAATCTTTTTTTTATTGGATATTTTCTTTATTTACATTTCAAATATTCACTTTCCAGATTACCCCCCCCACACACACACAGAAACTCCCTATGCCATCACCGCTCCCCTTGCTTCTCTGAGGGTTTTCCTCCACCCACCCACCAACTCCCACTGCTCCATTCTGGTATTCCCCTACACTGGGGCATCGAACCCTCACAGGACCAAGGGTCCCTCCTCCCATTGATGTCTGACAAGGCCATTCTCTGCCACATGTGCAGCCACAGCCATGGGTCCCTCCATGTGTACTCTTTGATTGGTGGTCCAGTCTCTGGGAGCTCTGGGGGTTCTGACTTGTTGACACTGTTGCTCCCCCCATGGGGCTGCAAACCCCTCAGCTCCTTCAGCCCCTTTTCCAACTCCTCCATCAGGGACTCTGCACTCAATCCAATGGTTGGCTGCAAGCATCCACCTCTGAATTTGTTAGGTCATGGCAGAGACTCTCAGGAGACAGCTATATCAGGCTCCTGTCAGCAAAGCACTTCTTGGCATTCACACTAGTGTCTGAGTTTAGTGACTGTATATGGGATGGATCCCTAGGTGGGGCAGTCTCTCGATGGTCTTTCTTTCAGTATGTGCTCCACATTTTGCCTTCATATTTCCTCCTTTGAGTATTTTGTTCCCCCTTTTAAGAAGCACTGAAGATCCACACTTTGGTCTTCCCTCTTATTGAGCTTCATATGGTCTTTCATTGTATCTTGGGTATTCCAAGCTTTTGAGCTAATATCAACTTATCAGTGAGTATATACCATGTGTGTTCTTTTGTGACTGGGTTACCTCATTCAGGATGATTATTTTCAAGTTCCATGCATTTTCCTGTGAATTTTAATGAAATCATTATTTTTAATAGCTGAGTAGTACTCCATTGTGTAAATGTACCACATTTTCTGTATCCATTCCTCTCTTGAGGGACATATGGTTTGTTTCCAGCTTTTGGGAGTTATAAATAAGGCTGCTAAGAACATAGTAGAGCATTTCTAATGTTATCTATACTGTGCTACATTAAACAAATTACAAATACAAAAGAAAATTGAAGTAAAAGAAAGAAATACAGCAAACAAGCTTTATTTAGCAAACAAGTATAGTCTCATGTTTAGATCAACCATGCTAGAGAAGGAAGTATTGAAAATTGCTTTCATTGTTCAGTGTTTAAGAGCACTGGCTACTCTTCCAAAGAACCTCACTTCAATTCTCAGAATCCACATGGCAGTTCACATCTGTCTGTAACTCAAGTTCAAGGGGATTGCCTCACACCAATACACATAAAATAAAATTAAATACATAATTCATAAAAGAAAACTGCTTGTGGATTAGACTAATGCAGTATGCAGTCTGTATAAAAATCTAATAGTTACAACATCTGTTGTTCTGCAACTATTAACAAAAGTATGAATGGAATAAAGGTTCATATGTTATACTCTCATGCATGTTTTGAATCATTCATATGAATGATCCAAATTTAGTATGCCAAATCTGATTTAACTCATTAATTGATATATATTGTCTAAGTAGCAAGATCATTACTAGCACATAGTAGCAAACTTATTGTAAAGTGCTCACATGGAAAAGTCAGTCTTAGAAAGATACACTGATCAAATGATGAAACATTCAGAAGTAATTTAGGTAAGCTTGAAGGAATTCTTTTTCTACATAAAGTGAATGATGCTTTTCCATCATGATTTATCTTCAGTCCTTCAATAGATATATCCATTAATCACGTAACTTAATTAACAAATTAAATTATTTGCAACTAATTTGCTCCCCATTTTTCTTTAGGAGACTTTTGGTAGAAAAACAATATTTAAAATATTCTATGAGTTGACTACTGATAATTTGTCACTGGTGTGTAATATCAAGAGCCATTTATGTATGTTTGTGAATTTGTTTTCTTTTAGTTATGGGAAACTTGAAATTATTTACTTTTAACACTAGACTAGTTTCTTATTTTGCAAAGTTAATAGTGAGAAGGAAGCTACTTTATTATCAATCATAGTTGATCATACAGTAGGTCAAACATCATCATGAGAACCTCCTATTAATATCTGTTGCCAGTCAGAATGACATAATAGCTTTCATTTTGTATCATATCAGAGTTTTAAAATATATTAGCTCATAGAATATAACCAATTTTAAAGCAGTTTACTTTATTTTAAATATCATCA
This sequence comes from Uromys caudimaculatus, assembly GCA_028551405.1. Taxonomy (NCBI): domain Eukaryota; kingdom Metazoa; phylum Chordata; class Mammalia; order Rodentia; family Muridae; genus Uromys; species Uromys caudimaculatus. Next base: position 91,404,527 of record CM052711.1, on the reverse strand, counting down.
TATGTTTTGGCAGAAATTTATTTCATATAATACTTTAGTAAATGTATTTCTGCCTTTGACAGAAAAAACTCTATATTGGAATCATTTAAATGATTTTCATTAGCCTTTAAATGTAAAGAATATTTTGTATTACTAAAGGTAAAAACTACTTCCTATTCAATATGGCCTTTTAGTCTACAATGAAGGGATTTAAAGAAATAATATGCAATAATTGCAAAATCAAAAACCTACATTTCTGAAATTAAACCATGGTAGATATTGCAGATTTGTATCCATGAACTTGTATGATCAAAATAAGATCATTTTGTCAGACTTTATCAATACAAATTCAAAATTCCACCATCTTATGTCTTCCACTTCCAAGAATATTAAAGACCAATTCTGAGTTATTTTGTACATAGACATCAGCTTAAACAAATACATAATTGTTATATTAAATTTTATGCACAATTGATTGCTACTCCATAGAAAACTGTTACCAAAGGTAGAAAGAGATGTACTTTTTACATGGGTGGAGCACTTCAGGTACATGACTTAACAAGTGAGTGCTTTAATTTTCATGTCTGGCAAAACCAGCGTCTTTGTCAATTCTTCTTAGAATGTGAACCCCAGGTAAATTGTATGCTCTTCTTTATTCTACTGATTAAACCTGTGATTTATTTTTCTTGTGTTTGATTATTCTTGTGGCAGAAAATGAAGCAAAACAACAACAAAAAGTGTTTAATGATCTGATTACCAGAAAGAGTCAATGTAAACTTTTTCATTCTTTACCGTATTATGTTAGTGAATTCGGAAAAGTGACTCTGTTCTAAGGGATATTATTCCCTTTTATACATTAAGTTGAATCTCACAGAAATGTGTTATTAATCTACTCAGTCTGTCTGTGCATTTTAACAAGACAGACTCCAGAGTATCACCTGTCATAATGCTGAGACACTAATGTAATTTGACATTACTTTAGGAGAAACTGCTTCATATCTGACATTAAAAAAAAAAGTGATCATCTTTCTCACAGCTTTTGACAGTCCTTGGTAGAGTTTGTTAAATCATGTTTATTTAAACATTTTTGTGATACATGAGTTTTGTTTTGTTCATGTCATTTAATTAAAAAATTGTCATAAAGATGACCAAAGGACTTATGAGTTATTCATCTATACAGAAAGTTTTGACACACTAATTTAAATCTTTTAATATATGGTGCAAGGTAAAGGTTATAATGGTGGAATTCTTAAAGTCATACATAAAAATGAGAGAAATTTTGTTTTCTTAAATGCCATTTAATGGTGGGCAGTATTTATTTGTAACAATTACTAGGTTCGAAGTTCCCGCCAGCGGGTACTCCGTGCTGTGGAAGTGCTGTGGAAGGAAGCCATTGATAATAGAAAGAAGCAGGAAACAAAGGAATGCGTTGGAGCAAGACGAAATCCCGTTCAAGCTCCGAAGAAGTCTTTATTGTTACAATGTTTTAAGCACATTAGGGCGGGAAATGGCAGGGGCGGGGAGAATCCATAATGCGACCAGACATCAATTATGCTATAGTTGTCCCTGAGCTGAAGGCCGGACGTTTAATCCCTACCTGGGGGCAGTAACAATGGGGAGGAAACAAGGAGAGGCCTGCTGGAGCCGGAACACCTTGAAACGCTAATCAAGCTGAGCCTAAAAGTCAGGACCCTAGATAATCTGTTATCTGGCAGAAAGGGATCAAGGGATACCTGCTGAGTTATCCGAGACACTGTGGCTAGCAGACTTAGACAAACCTGGGATCTTTCAAACAGCAGATGTGCAAAAGGCCAAGGCCTTTGTCTCCGACATTTATTCAACATCAATGCAGTGCATTTGTCATGCTTTTTCTCATTTCTTGTTACACATGCATTTGTAACTTAGCAGGGCTGCTGTAATAATTCACCCTCACCTTAGTTACTTTAACAAACAAACAAAAAGCTTAATATTTTATGGATAATCTTTATGGGATTATCAAGAGTTGGCAATGAGGCTTCTGGTTTACCATAAATATGTCTGTAGGTCCAAATATCTCTAGGATTCACATTTCCCCTCTTTTATTCTTCCTGTTCTACCTCACTCTTGCATTTTTAATGATATTTGATAGTATACTATGCTCATTCAGATAATCTAGATTAGTCTCCCATTTTAACATCAATTTATTAACCACGTTGCAGTTGCTTTTCTCTTGCTGTGATTAAATCAGTGACTAAATGGAAATTAAGAAAAAAACAAATAAAGCTGCTGTGAACATAGTTGAGCAAGTGTCCTAGTGGGATGGTGTCACACCTTTTGGAAATATTCTAGGAGTGGTATACTTGGGTCTTGAGGTAGAGCTATTCACAATCTTCTAACATACCAAAAAATGAGCCTTGATTTGTCAACTTGTAGATTTACTAACTGAAATAGTTCTACAATATGATAAATTACTTAGTCTCCCTTATTCAGAACAAAAAAGGTATTATATGGCTTTTAAGAAATTATTTCTATACAAACCATTCAGAATTATAATCTGACTGTACTCAAAAAATTATAAAGGAGGATCTAAAATAAAATAAATTCCCCATCCTCTTCTAGGTCCTTCTAGACAGTAACTATGGTGATTATTAGATTCAAAAATAATCAAATGCCCATCATAGTCTCAAAGATTTGAAATAATATACAACTTCAAGACTAACCTTTAAGCCCCACCTAACTAGGAACCAAATAACTTCATGGAATGCTGTGATTTGTAGTTCTTGAAAAAATAACAATGCCTCATGTGAAAGTATGGTGACCTATAGATACGTCCTCAATTCCAAAGAATTATTCTGATCAAAGTCCATCTTTTGATCAGTGTTTAATAATTAATAAAACTTGCTTTAAATTTGCCCCAAAATGGTGGAATGGGTTTTCTCCAGCAAGTCTCAGGATGAATACTTCCTCTTCATACCAATAAAAAGACTTTAGTTAAATACTGAAACTATAGGCATTGCACTGGGAGAATACTATTTAGTAATGTAATCTGGTTTGAATTGCCATAATTAGACATAGCTTAAGGATCCTTGAATCTGACTGATATTTTCTTCTCATATAGGAGTATGTAGTAGTCCAATGGATCATAGTAATGAGGAGCCTCTATTAGGTCTGAGCATGACACACATGCCGACCGAAGACCTTTTTCTTCCCTATTCCCTCGCCCTTGCTAAAAACCATTAGAATGCATTACTAAAGCTAATAGACAAATCAAGTCTATTCCATCATGTCATTTAGTCACTACCTCCTCATGAGGCTGACTACCAGGGTCCAGCTATTAAAGTATTGAAATCCAGCAGTCAAAATCCTACTTTTGGCTGCTCTAAGAACATGCCCAATCAAAACTAAGGACCTTTTCTAAATAGCAGTTTCTCCTTTAAGCTTTATAAACTACCATTTGCATAAGGGCAACATCTGTCTCCTCTTTATCCAGAGACAGTCTTTTTCCCCTCAGGGACAAATATCTCATTCTCCTCTCCCTTGTTTGTTTCCCTTTCTTTTCTTCTATCTACTGTCTTTTACTCCATGCACCCTTTTATTCCTTGCCTCTCTTTCCTTTCCCACTGGGCAAATAAATCTCTTTGTACTGAGAATTTAGTCCTGGGTTGTCTTGTACTGATACCAGCTTTTAACCATCTCCCACTTAAACACTGCCCTCTAGAATTTTCATCTAAGTATTGTAAAAGCTAAGAAATGGGAAATCCCAGTATAGAGGGAGTGGTGATATATTGAAATTTTAAACAGATTCTTTGTGGTGATTCCCCTCTAGGTTTTCGAGCAAAGGGTGTGTGTGTGTGTATGATCAGGATGAGGTAAGAATGAAACTCAGCTCAGCCTGATTTTATTGTAACTGATGCTGGACCAGGACTTCTAGAGTCTGGCCCACATCATTTTACTTTGACCATATTTAAGGATAGCACAATTTTGGAAAAAAAAAAATCAGATAACAATCAACTCAGTCTAAAGTGCACAATTTAAGATATGTTTACATTGATACTCTTTACAACAGTACATTTGTCTTCCTTCACAAGAATGAATACTGATGACTCAGAAAGTAGACTTATTGTCTAAGGAGATTGACTGAGGTAAACATAATGCCTATGGGTGTCAGGATTGGCCTGGCCCTAAGATAACGTAGAAGTTACTTGGGCTGTTGCAAAGCATTCACTCATTCGCAATGGGTTCTATGGGTTAAAAGTAATACTCAATGTTTAATATTTGGAAATAAATTCCTCTTTTGTGATTGGAAGATCAGATTGTCTATTAAAATTTTTTATTATCAATGCACAAAATAAAACAAATATTTGACCTTTTCTTCTTGTTTTCTTTGAACTCTCTGCCAAAGCTGTATGCCTCAATTGCCAAAATACTACAAGATATAATTTTCTAGTAGTTACTCAGATTATAGTATGAGAAGGAAATGACACATGCACTCTATGAGAAGTCACTGAAGTAATAATTTTAGTTGTTGCTTCAATGGCCCGAAATATGATGGAGGCTGCAAAATAGGAAAACACAAACGTGCCCATGTGTTTCCAGGGAGAAACATGCCAACTGATGTACCAGTTTCATAATTCAGTGAAACAAAAATGATTCAGTCTTTTAAATAACTGAATGTCATTTATGTATTTTTTCTCTCTTAGTCTATTGTTATAAATGTTCAAAATTTTGTTTAGTAATATAGACCACAATTGCAGGCAAGTCCAAATATAATAAAATTGATATCCAGATTTCTATGTTTTATTTTTCTGAATAGAATCCTTGACAAGAATCTATTTAACTCCTGCATATAGCATGTATGATGATATCTCCATTTAATTGTTTTGTTTTACTGTATTTATAGAAATTTGGTTATTTAAAGTTCTTTTGTATTTCATGAAACATGAGTCCAAACTGTTAAACAGCATGGCCTTTTACCCACTATATTGTTCTGGGTAGCCATAAACTTAAAGCAATCCTCCTCTAGCTTCAGCCTATAGTGCTGGAATTGTAGGCATAAGCCACCATATCCAACTGTATCATGAACTTTTATGCATAAATAAATTACAACCTTTATAAATTCTTTTAAATTTCCATCACCCTTAATTACTTTGTCATAAGTTCTACTTATGTGTGGTTGATACTGATTTCCTATAGAAAAATATTATAATGCTCCTACCCCCTTAATACACTGAGCCAGACTTACCTCTTGAAGGTAGCATGACATCATTTGTCTATTTATTTTGTATTGTTTGCTTTTTAACCATTAGGTGGTGTCAGCCTACTTATGATTATTATGATCTCAATATCTGGCTAAGTTCTACCACTGGTAATTAATTAATTAATTTCCTGTTTTCTTTTAACACATGTACTTTGTATCCTGACCCCCTTGTTTCAAACAGTACTTATTTTATTTTAAAGGCTATTTGTGGTTTACTTTTATTTGTTAATGATATTCCTTTTTATTCATTAATGGTGATATTTTAATATGTTTTATTTATTTGGAATAATTTGTATATTAGTTTTTTACCTTTTAAAACATTTTTAAAATTACATTTTAAAATTTGTATATCTTATTATAATTCAGGTTTGCCATTCTGATTACCTTTCTGAACCATTATTTAAGCAATTTTTTGTTTCGGAACAATTTTGATATTTTATTCTTTTAGACCTCATGCTTTTCCAAAGTATTGAATACATGTTGCTATGCAACAGTTCCTTCTGAAATTGAAACATTGCATCCTGCAAGAAATCTCTTTAAGCAGAACGGTACTTCTCTGATAAAAATCTCATAATTAATTATATGAAATTGATAAGATTGTACTCCAAAGAATATATAATATACAGACTTTAGCTTTAATCTATCTGTTGTATTACCTCTCTCTCACTCTCTCTATTTCTAAAGATTTATTTTATTAGTTTGTGAGTGCCTGTAGGTCTGTATGAGGATATACACATGAGTGTGAGGATCTCTGGAAGTGAGAAGAGGAATTTTGATCCCTTGGAGCAGGAGTCATAGGCTAATACCACTGAACCATCTCTTCAGCTTCAGCTCTTCTCTCTTAATACCTCCAATGAGTATAGGATATTTTGGCATGACTATTTTAATTCCATTTACACGTGGACTTGTTGCCTTTTATGTTGATATTAAAATGTGAGGCTTTTTTTGCAGAAAATAAGCATATATATATATGTATATACATATATATATATATATCCATAACACACACACACACACACACACACACACACACACACACTCACACAATCTTTGCAGGTAAAGAATTAAGAAGGTATTGAAACCTTATGATCAAACCATTCCTGAGTTTTATGAACTCCAACCCTGAATGAAATAAATTATTAATTAAGTTGTGGCCCAATAACTGATAATTTCCAATATCAAGATAAATTTATCCCTACACTTAAATGCAGGAAGAACTAAACTAGTATAAAAAATAACTAACAATGTAAGTTCTTATATGAATAGATACAGTGTTACAGAATAAAGGTGGGAAGATATTGTGTACTTTGTAAAGGTCCTAGAATTCTGCTTACATCAAATAATGTCTTCTTTGCTACCAGATGGAAGTGTTTGAGGTTACTGGTATCTTGGTGCTTGATTTATAGAAACTTTAAGTACAACAATAGTTAGAAAACTATTATTAATAAAATAGTGTTTTTACCAATTCTGAAGTTCTATAATTATTGTTTCAGAGAGAATCATGATTTATGTATACATTCTTTTATAATTCTTGTGATTTTTATAAATTTACAAATTCTATTTGAATATTAAAAATTAAAACTGAGCCTAAAATAGCCAATTATGTTTGAATAATTAGAATTTGTTTAAAAAGTATCATAAAATTTTGCCAGGCATGGTGGTACCTTTAATCCCAGTACTTGAGAGGCAGATGTAGGTGGATCTCTGAGAGTTCAAGGCCAGACTGTTTTACAAAGCAAGTCCATGACAGCCAGGAATATTACGCAGAGAAACCCTGTATCAAAAACCAAACCAAACCAACCAAACAACCAACCAAACAAAAGTATAATAAAATTTTGTGTCTGTTTAAATAAATAAATTAGATAATAACCAAACAGTGTGAAATTGTATTTTTGACAGTAGAAATGTTTTAATAAGTAATATGCACAAAAAAGCCATTTGAGATTTATATACAGAGTATTGTAACTCATATCAAGATCAATTATCTATGAATCTTTCAGTAATAGATATGACTCAAGCAAATTGCATAAAACTAAATATGAATTATACATTTTTAATAATGTAAGTAAATTGTAGAAAAGATTAAATCATAGATCTGAAGAATTGAGAATTGAAATAATGAAAGTTGGCAACTGATTTATACTTCAAAGGATATGCAGAGTGAAATTTAGCAGGCAACTTAAATTTTTATTTTTATTATGTATTTTGAGAAAATGTCAAGTACAAACTAATAAACTTCCATATCAATGTGTATCTATAGTGAAGGAAATTGCTTTAGCTTCTATAGTCAGCAGTTCTATGAACTCTTTTCATATACCAGTATTGGAGTACTAAGAAACATATAGCCTTAGTGTGGGCACAGCAGGGAGAGGGAGGATGGGATAGAGGGTTTCCAGACAGGAAGCCAGAAAAGGGGACAACATTTGAAATGTACATAAATAAAATATCCAATAAAAAAAGGAATTTCTTTATATTTTTAATAATTTTATACAAGTATACATTAAATGCAACATTTTTATCTGCCCTTATTTTCCTCTTGTAATATATATATATATATATATATATATATATATATATATATATATATATGTATATATGTATATGTATATGTGTGTTATATAAAATAATATATATGTATTTTTCTCTCATATATTACATCCCACCTCACAGCTTACCTTACCTGTACTCCTACCAGTTCCTTCTCTCCCACCTCTTCTCTTCTCCAGATCTACTCCTACTATCCATTTTCCTTCAGAAAAGAGTAGATCTCCCAGGCATAGCAACCAAACATAGCATAACAAATTACAATAAGAATAGGCATATACCCTCATATTAAGGCTGAACAAAGGCACCCAAACAGAGGAAAAGGGTTCCAAGAACAGGCAAAGAGTCAAAAATAACCATCACTCCCTCTGTTAGGAGTCCCACAAGAACACCAAGATACACACCCATAAGGTCCATACAGAAGACCTAATTCAGACCCACACAACTTTCTGAGTGTTGCTTTGGTCTTGTTTGCTGATATGAGCCCTTCTTAGTTGATTCTTTGGGCAGTGTATCTGATTTATCCTTGACCCTTCTGGTTCCTACAATCCTTTCTTCCCCTCTTCCATAGGATTCCCTCGAGTGCCATCTAATGTTGATTTCTGCATCTGCTCCAGTTTCTAGATGAAGCCTTTCAGGAAGATGTTTGCCCTAGGCTTCTGTCTATGAGTAAAACAGTATGTCATTAGGAGTCATTCTATTGGCACTTATTTAGTTTTCTTTTCTTTCTTTTTTCTTTATTTGCCAGTTGTGTTTGGTTCTATTCCAGGTTTCTGTGCTTTAAAGCCTGTGTTAGGTGTGGGCTCCCCCCTCATGGCATGGGCCTCAAGTTGGACCAGTTAATGATTGACCACTCCCACAAATTCTCTGCTACCATTACAGTACAACTTGGAGGCAGGACAAATTGTTGAAAAAAAAAAAAAAAAACTTTTGAGCTGGGTTAATCTTGCAGTCCCCCACTGCAAATTTTGCCTAGCTACAGGAGCTAGCCTGTTCAGGCTCTGTATCCCGCATTACTAGGAGTCTTCTCTAGTGCCACCCTTGTAGATTCCATGGAGTTTCCATTGCACTAGGTTTCCAAATCACCCTAAAATGTCTCCCAGTTCCAGTCATCATTCCCAGTCCCCTCTCCTTCCATTTCCTACCCCAACCTGATCCCTATTATTTCCATCCTCACCCATCTTCAGTTCATTTTTTTATTAGATATTTTTCTTAATGCTGTTCATAAGTACTTAGTAATAAGTAACCTATGGAGGAGTGCTTTATTGATTATTATTAATTATTATTATTAGAAAAAATAGAGACATAGTCATTCATCTCCCATCCTTTCTTAAAATGTCCTTTATAAACAAAATATGTTTCCCTCATACTTTATGTATATATTAATCTATTCAATCTGGTAATCAAAATAAACTAGCATCTACTAATAAGCACACTACTGCCACACAGGAAGAGATCCTTTTTAACTCTTTTCTTTCATTTCTACTTTAAGATTAGTTGGTTACATGAACAACATAACACTTTGCATGAGGCATACAAATTTAGAAGTATATGATTAACATGACTGTTGAAAGAGATCTATCAAATGAGCAGTCTCCAAGTTCTGAGAATTAAATGGTTCATGAATTATCATGCCTTCTCAGGCCCACACTACAATGAATTTAAATTGAGCTAGAAATGTAAATATGAAAAAGAGAAACTTCATCTGTGCCTTTGGAAGATCATGTTGCTGCTTCAGCACACCACAGCCATGTCTGTCTCCAAGAAGGTCTGCTCTAAGCAGGGACACAGGAGTCCTAGTCTAACCAGAGATGACACATCCTGCCTATCAGTGTGCCTCACATATAAAGTATGAGGGAAACAAAGTATGAAAGTAAGCTGGACCAAATTACCAGGTTATAGATACAGCTCCATCTGCCTCTGAAGAGGCCTGGTTCAATCCAAGATACTCACAGATAACCAAATGACAAAAGGTAAGCACAAGAGTATAAGCAGCAGAAGTCCATGTAATATGGCACTGTTATAATCCAGTTCTCCTACCACAGTGAACCCTGGATAACCTAACACACCTGAAGAGTAATATTCTTACCTAAATTACTATCTCATGAATATGATAGAACATATAAATAATTCCCTTAGAGAAATTCATGAAAACACAAGCAAAGAGGTAGAAACCCTTAAATAGGAAACAAATAAATTCCTTAAAGAAATGTAGGAAAATACAATAAAGCAGATGAAGGAATTGAACAAAACAGCCCAAGACCTAAAAATGGAAATAGAAACAATAAAGAAAACACAGAGGGAGACAACCATGGAGATGGACAACTTAGGACACAGACTAGGAGCTACAGATGCATGACACAGAAGAGAGAATCTCAGGCATAGAATGTACCATAGAAGATATTGACACATTTGTCAAAGAAAAGAAAGTGTAGAAAGCTACTAACCCAAAATATTCAGGAAATGACACAATGAAAAGATCAAACCGAGGAATAATAGGGATAGAAGAGGATGATGATTCCCAGCTCAAAGGACCAGAAAACATCTTAAATAAAATCAGAGAAAACTTTTCTAACCTAAAGAAAGAGATGGCCACAAATGTACACGAAGTCTATAGCACAATAATTAGACTGGACCAGATAAGAAAACCCTCCCATCACCTAATAAACAGAACACTAAATGCACAGAACACAAAGAGAATATCAAAAGCTGTAAGAGAAAAAAGGGCCAAGTAACATATAAAGGCAGACCTATCAGAATTACACCAGACTTATCACTAGAGACTCACTCTAAAACCCAGAAAATCCTGGACAGATGTCATGCAGTCTTTAAGAGACCACAGATGCCAACCCAGGCTACTATACCTAGCAAAACTCTCAATCAGTTTAGATGGAGAAAGCAATGTATTCCAAGACGAAACCAAATTTAAACAATATCTTTCTACTAATCCATCCCTACAGAAGAGTTTAGACAGAAAACTCCAACAAACAGAGTGTAACTACACCAAAGAAAACACAAGTAATTATCATCTCAAAACAAATGCAAAAGAAGAAAATGATACAAGCATAATACTGACACCAACAAGAAAATAACAGAAAATAATCATTGTTGGTCATTAATATCTCTCAACATAAATGCATAAACTCCACAATAAAAAGACACTAGCCAACAGAATGAATATGTAACAGACAGGGAAGGATCCTTCATACTCAGCAAGGGAAAATCCACCATAATGAAGTCTCAATTCTGAACATCTGTGTCCCAAATGCAAGGGCCCTCGAATTCATAAAAGAAACTTTATTAAAGCACAAACACACGTTGAGCCTCATGCAATAATAGTGGGAGATTTGACACCCCACTCTCAACAATGGACAGGACATTGAAACAGAAACTAAACAGACACACAGTGAAACTAACAGAAGTTATGAATCAAATGGATTTAACAGATACCTACAGAACATAACACCTCCAAACAAAAGAATATATCCTCTTCTCAGCATCTCATAGAACTGTCTCCAAAACTGACCATAAAATCTGGCACAAAGCGAGTCTCAACATATACAAGAAGTCTTTAGTAATCCCATGCATTCTATCAGACCACCATGGGTGAAGTCTGGACTTCAAAAACAATGGAACAACAGAAAGCATACATATGCATTGAAACTGAACAACTCTCTACTCAATGATAACTTGGTCAGGGAAGAAATAATAAAAGAAATGAAAGACATTCTAGAATTAAATGCAGCATTCTCAAACCTGTGACACAAAGGGAAAGCAAGGTTAAGAGGAAAATTAACAGGATTAAGTGTCTTTTTAAAAAAAAAAAAATAGGAGAGATCCTATACTAGCCACTTAACAGCAAACATACCCAAGAGTAGTAGAGGGCAGGAAACAGTCAAACTGAGGACTGATATCAATCAATTAGAAACAAAGAGAACAATACAAAGAATCAACAAAACCAAGAGCTGATTCTTTGAGAAAATCAAGAAGATAGCTGAACCCTTAGCTAAACTAATTAAAAAGAACAGAGACAGTATCCAAAGTAACAAAATCAGAAACAAAATGGGAGATCTAACAACAGAAACTGAAGAAATTTTTAAAAATCATGAGTTCTTACTACAAAAGCATATATATGACAAACTGGAAAATGTAGATGAAATGGATGATTTTCTACACAGATACCATGTACCAAAGTTAAATAAAGATCAGATAAAGTATCTAAACAGTTCAATAACCCCTAAAAAATAACGGTCATTAAAAGCATCCCATTCAAAAACGTCCCAAGGCCTCATGGTTTTAGTACAGAATTCTAGCAGACGCTCAAAGAAGATCAAATATCAACACTCCTCAAATTAGTCTACAAAATAGAAACAGAAGGAACACTGCCTAACTCATTCTATGAATCCACAGTTACTCTGATGCCTAAACCAAACAAAGATCCAACAAATAAGAAAACTTAAAAACAAATTCACTTATGAATACCTATGCAAAAATATTCAATAGAATTCTCACAAACTCAATCAAATAACTAATCAAAAAATCATTCACAAAGATCTAGTAGACTTCATCCCAGCAACACAGGGATGATTCAGTGTATAAAAATCCATGAATGTGATCTACTATATAAACAAATTCAAATAAAAAAAACCACATAATCTTATTTGATGCTGAACAAGCCTTTGACAAATCAAACACCCTTAAATGTTAAGTGTATTGGAGAGATCAGCATTTAATGGCACATACCTAAACATAAAAAAGGAATATACAAAAAACCAACAGCCAACTTCAAATTAAATGGAGAGAATCTTCAAGCAATTCCAATAAAATCAGGGACAAAACAAAGCTGCCTACTCTCTCTGTATTTATTCAATATAGTATTTGAAGTTCTAGCTAGAGAACAAAGACAACAAAAGAAAATCAAGAGGATATAAAATGGAAAGGAAGAGTTCAAGATATCACAATTTGGAGATTATATGAGATTTTACATAAGTGATCAAAAACATTCAACTAGATAATTCCTAAAGCTTATAAAGAACTTCAGCAAAGTGGCTGGATATAAAATTAACACAAACAAATCTGTAGCCTTTCTCTATAGTAATGGTAAACAGACTGAGAAAGAAATTAGGGAAATAGAGCATTCACAACTGAGGAAACTCAAATGGCTGAGAAGCACCTAAAGAAATGTTCAACACCCTTAGTCATCAGGGAAATGCAAATCAAAACAACACTGAGATTCCACCTCACACCAGTCAGAATGACTAAGATCAAAAACTCAGGTGACAGCAGATGCCTGTGAGGATGTGGAGAAAGAGGAACACTCCTCCACTGCTGGTGGGATTGCAAGCTGGTATAACCACTCTGGAAATCAGTTTGGTGGAGCTTCAGAGAATTGGATATAATACTACCTGAGGACTCAGCTATACAACTCCTGGTCATATACGCAGAAGATGCTCCAACATGTAATAAGTACACATGCTCCATTATGTTCATAGCAGCCATATTTATAATAGCCAGCAGCTGGAAACAACCCAGATGTACCTCAACAGAGGAATGGGTACAGAAAATGTGGTACATTCACACAACGGAATACTACTCAGCTATTAAAAACAATGACTTCCTGAAATTCACAGGCAAATGGATGGAACTTGAAAATATCATCCTGAGTGAGGTAACTCAGTTACAAAAGTACAAACATGGTATGTACTCACTGATAAGTGGATATTAGCCCAAACGTTTGGAATACATAAGATTCAATTCATAACAACTGTTGGACTCAGCGTGGGGTCCAAGATGGAGGAGTTAGAGAAGGGACTGAAAGAGATGAGGGAGTTTGCAGCCCCATGGAGAGAGCAAAACTGTCAACTGGCCAGAACTCCTGGTGCTTCCGGAGACTGGATCACCAACCAAAGAATACACATGGAAGGACCCATGGTGCTGGCCACATATGTGGCAGAGGAGGGCCTTGTTGGCCATCGTGAGAGGAGAGACCCTTGGGTCTGTGGGTGCTAGATGCCCCAGTATAAGGGAATGCCAGGGAGGGAAGACAGGCATGGGTGGGTGGGTGGGGGAATACCCTCATAGAGACAGGGGAGGGGGTGGGATAGGGAGTTTCTAAAGGGGAGACCTGGAAATCAGAAAACATTTGAAATATAAAGTATCAAAACAAAACAAAAAAATAAAACAAACAAAAAACCAAACAAACAAACAAAAAACAAACAAAAAAATAAAAAAAGAAATTAGGGAAACAAATCCCTTCACAATAGCTACAAATAATATAAAACATCTTGGTATAACTCTAACCAGGCAAGCAGATGACCTGTATAAGAACTTCAAATTCCTAAAGAAAGAAATCAAAGGTCTCAACAGATGGGGATATCTCTCATGGTGATGAATTGATAGGATTAACATAGTGAAAATGGCTATCTTCTCAAAAGCAATCTACAGATTTAGTACAATTCCCATCAAAATTCTAACACAATTCATTACGTACATGGAAAGAGCAATTCTCAACTTGATAAGAAAAAACAAAAATTCCAGGATAGCCAAAACAATTCTAAGCAATAAAAGAACTTCTGAAGTAATGACTATCCCTGACTTCAAGCTATACTACAGAGCAATAGTGAAAATAAAACCACATGGTTTTGATATAGAGACTGACAGTTCGATCAATGGAATAGAATTAAAGACCACAAAATAACCCACACATCTAGGGACACTTGATCTTTAACAAAGAAGCCAAAACCATACAGTGGAAAACAGAAAGCATCTTCAAAAAACTGTTCTGGTCTAACTGGTTGTCTGCATGTGGAAGAATGAAAAAAGAACCATATTTATCACCTTGAACAAAGCTCAAGTCTAAGTGGATCAAGAACCTCAACATAAAATCAGATACACTGAATCTAACAGAAAAAAAAGTGGGAAATAACCTTGCAAAGATTGACACAATGGAAAATTTCCTTAACAAAAACCAATGGCTCAAGCTCTAAGATCAACAACTGATAAATCGGAACCTTTTGAAACTGAAAAGCTTCTGTAAGGCAAAGCGGTTGGGGTGGGTGTTGGGTTTAGGAGGACCTATATCTATGTCTAGATTGGTGGGTTCTATCTCTGGGAGTCTGGGTGATGATATGATTCCTTAGGGTCAAGTATACTTTGACTACTTATTTTTCTTGTAACCACTTGACCACAAGCTTTGCTAACTGTCTTCTTGCAAGCTGAGGAGGGGTTGCTTTTAAATAAGCCTGCAGTTGTCCTAGTAACTGAGTTGCCCATTTCTGGGAAGTAGAAACTGATGTCTGGTCTCCTGAACTGCTAGTTTGCAGCCTGTCACAGGCTGAGGCCACTTTATTCCTTTCCCAACTATTTTCTCCAAAATACTCAGAAGAAAGTAATTTTATTTCACTTTGTGAGATTTTGGTTTAGTAAGTAATAGTTATTGATGATAAAAGAAGAAAATAAAAGTTCTGCCCTAGACTTAGGAAATTCACTTAGCCCAAGATGAGCCAGAAACACTTTGGATATTCTATTTGAATATTAACACTGAACTTCCCAAGACTGAATCCTAGAATGCATTAATCTGCTCTACAACTTGAAAAAACAGTTTGTCAATAAACAGAGTTCCAAACATCCATTCAACAAACAGGAGACAAGATTTCCTTATCATGAAACATTGCAGGTTGTGATGTTGCATCACAAAAACTAGACCTGAACAACCTAGACAATAGTTCTTCACCAAAATTAGCATTTTCATAGTATCATTCTCTGGAAAAAAAAATGACTTTTATGATGTCTAGGACAATGATTCCAAACTGACAATAATAAACCTGATCAATATTTCCAAAATTAATAAGATTTTGCTTTCTTACCCCCCCTGCTGAGTTCATTTATAAGTTACTTGGATATCTTAAGTGTGGGGGCAGTGATCTGTGACAGGCAATCTGGCACGTGGTTAAGCATAGGCTGGAAGCACTGGGAGACCCGGTGGAAAACCCATGAACATTGGAACCTCCACAAGGGACCAGAATTCATGCTTCTGGCCAATGCTCCAGAAAGACTCCTGTAAAACCGGCCACAGTGTTTGCAACCCCTGTATAGAGAGAGGCCTGGCATGTGAGATTTGTCACGTAGAAAGCAGCCCTGAGTCCCAGGCAAGCAAATGAGGCACCACAGAGTCCCCAACCCAAGCCAATGGAAAGTATCGGCTACCAAACCTCTGAACCCTCCCAGACAGTATTTTTAGAGCATCCTGACCCGAGTAGCTCTCTCTCTCTCTCTCTCTCTCTCTCTCTCTCTCTCTCTCTCTCTCCCCCTCTTCTGCCTGCCTGCCCTATCTGCTCTTGCGCCCACCATCCAGAAGGAATAAAGGTGAAAACTACTTTGGCGTCAGAGAACTTTAAGGGCTGTAACACTTGGGCCCGTGAAGAGATCCACTCTCTGGGCCAAGCGATTGAGCATGTGCCGACAGTGGCAGCAGGTACTGTGGGAAATGCGATATAGTCAAGACTTGGTGTAGGGCGGCGAGCGCTTAGCGAGCACAGCATCAGGCTGGAGCTGGAGAGCACCCTAGGCAGCTAGAAAGCCCGGCTCACGCTTCCTTCCCTGCTGGAGCAGTGTCTTGGTGAGAGGCCCAACAACAACTGGGCATGCGATAATGGCAGCAGTGGTGGCGGTGGCCGTGCCGTGCCAGAAGGCGCCTGCATGCTGAGGCCAGATGTGGTCTGCCTGGCCGGCTCAGGCGGCACCTGGGTGGGGGCAGCCATGGCAAGCATCGCAGCACTTAAGTAACCTCATGATTAATATTGGCTGCCAGAACTCAATACATTTAGTCAAATACTTTACAGTAACTGCTGGAATGGCATCACTAACTCACCTTCAAAATTTCTGACCCAGAATTTTTTTGGTCTAAAAAAAAGTCAGGGACAAAAATGGAGCAGAGACTGAAGGAAAGGCCATCCAGTGACCAGCCCAACTTGTGATGCATCCCGTAGAAGAGGGCCAAACACTGACACTATTCTGCTTGAGGACAAGAGCCTTGCATGGCTGCCTTCTGAGAGGCTCTACCAGCAGCTGACTGAGACAGATGCAGATACTTACAGCCAACCATTGGAAAGAGTTCCAGGACCCCTTTAGAGTAGTTAGGGGAAGGATTGAAAGCACTAAAGAGGATGGCAACCCCATAGGAAGACCAACAGTGTCAATTAACCTGGACCCCTAAGAACACTGGTAGATTAAGCCAAAAATCAAGGAGTACACATGGGCTGGCCCATGACCTGAGGTACATATGTACCATAGGACTGCCTTGTCTCGGCTCAGTGGAAGATGATGAAGCTAATCCTATAGAGACTTGATGCCCTATAGAAGGAGGATGACAACAGGGTAAGGTGGGGTGGAGTGTGGGTGTCTGGATAGGTGGGAAATCATCCTCTCAGAGGCAAAACGGAAGGGGATCGAGGTGAAGAACTTCAGGAGAAGAGACCAGGAGCAACAATTGGAATGGAAAACTATAAAATAATTTTAAAAGAAAAAAGAAAAAGAAAAGAATTTGCTTCTGTCTTAAAAATCTAAAGCAAAATCTCCAACTAATTGTTTACATAAATAGAAAAACTAACCAAAAATTTATATGAAGTACTTCATCAAAAAACATACTCTTCTGTTAGCCAAAACAATCCCGAGAGTAAAGCATAATGCTGATGGAATTACCAAATCTTAATATATGTTACACACCCCTAGTAATAACAATATAGTACTAGCACAAGAAAACTTTTCTTTGTAACACATGGAGACCATTATTAGAATACCAACTCAAACAAATGTCAGAGATATAAGCCTTAGTCCCAATGGGTACATCCATAAAATAAATCCTGGTCATAAGGCTCAGGGAACACAAAGAAAGTGGGGGCAGAAATGATCAGGGAGTTTGCAGTGAGACTGTGTCTACTAGTAATGTCAGAAGATACATCTATAAATTCTCACTAATATGAGCTGAATAATGGAAATAGGATGTTAGAGTGGGTAATGGAAAGTCCATGAGGCCTCAACAATGTACAAAGAACTGCAGAAATTCAGAAATGCTGTAAGTTTGAGAAATAGTATTACCCATGGAAGAGCACATTAATTGGTTACCCAATGCCAAATGGTCAGGTATGAAAATATACATAAAAGTAACATTGTACTATGCAGGTTATATTTATGATCATGTGTGTTTGTAGAAACATATGAATATAAAAAAAATTAATGAAAAATGCAAAGAATTTGAAAGAGAAATAAAGGTTATATGTGAGGGTTTGGAGGGAAATGATATAATTAGATATTAGTATCAACAATAAAGGAAATATATTTAAATTGTTTACCTAATGGTATTTTGACATGTTTTTATTTTTTAGAAAAAATAAATATAAAGTTTATATATATTTACTCAAATAAAAAGTAGATTTTAGGAAAACTCAGTTTCAGCTAATTTTGAAAGCTTAAATAAAAGGGGGTCATAGAGTTCCTTGTAATAAAAATATGTTATGGATAGGATACTTCTGGTTTCAATCTACACCCCAGAGCTAACCTTGTGCCACAGTTCTCTGCACCCAAATTCAGCCTGGAGAGAGCTGATATAGAACTGACATACCTAAGATTACAGGCTCATAGGCTCACAGGAGGGACAAGTTATGGTCAGAGACTGAAAGACTAGCTAACAGAGATAACCAGATGGCAAGAGGCAAAGGCATGAACCTAAGCAACAGAAACCAAGGCAATGTGGCATCATCAGAACCCAGTTTTCCCAGCACAGCAAGCCCTGGATACCCCAACACACTGAAAAAGTGAGATTCTGATTTAAAATCACATCTCATGATGATCATAGAGGACTTTAAGAAGGGAATAAATAACTCCCTCAAAGAAATACAGAAGAATAAAGGTAAACAGATAGCCTTTAAAGAGGAAACACAAAAATCTCTTTAAGAAATACAACAAAATACAACCAAATAGGTGAAAGAATTGGACAAAACCATCCAGGATATAAAAATGGAAATAGAAACAATAAAGACATTTCAAAGGGAGACAACCCTGGAGATAGAAAACCCAGAAAAGAGATCAGGTGTCATAGATGCAAGCATCACCAAAAAATTACAAGGGATAGAAGAGAGAATCTCAGATGGAGAAGATACCATAGAAGACATTGACACAACAGTTAAAGAACATACAAAAAGCAAAAAGCTCCTAACCCAAAAGATTAAAGAAATCCAGGACAAATTCAAAAGACTGAACCTAAGAATAATAGGTATAGAAGAGTGTGAAGATTCCCAACTCAGAGGGCTAGCAAACACACAACAAAATTATAGAAGAAAACTTCCCTAACCAAAAGAAATACATACTCATAAACATACAGAACACCAAACAGATGGGTCCAGAAAAGAAACTCTTTTTTTTTTTTTTTTTTTTTTTTTTTGGTGTTTTCGAGACAGGTTTTCTCTGTGTAGCTCTGGCTGTCCTGGAACTCACTTGGTAGACCAGGCTGGCCTCGAACTCAGAAATCCGCCTGTCTCTGCCTCCCAAGTGCTGGGATTAAAGGCGTGCGCCACCACCGCCCAGCGAAAAGAAACTCTTAATGTCACATAATAATTAAAACACCAAATTCACAGAACAAAGAAAGAATATTGAAAGCAGTAATAGAAAAAGTAACATATAAATGGAGACTCCTCAAAATTAAACCAAACTTCTCAACATACACTCTAAAAGCCAGAAGGCCTTGAATAGATGTCATACAGACCCTAAGAGAACAAAAGAGTGTGCCCAGGCTACTAATACCAGCAAAACTCTCAATTACCATAGAGAGAAACCAAGATATTGCATGTTAAAACCAAATTTAAACAATATCTTTCCACTGATCCAGCTCTATAGAGGATATTAGAAGGAAAACTCCAACACAAGGAGGGAAACTAACCACTCAAGAAAACAAGAAACTAATTTCACAATAAACCCAAAAGAAGAAAACCACACAAGCATACCACCTCTTAAAACAAAAATAATAGGAAGCAACAATCATTGGTCTTTAATATCTCCCAAGATCAATGGAATCAATTCTTTAATAAAATGATATAGACTAACAAACTGGATAGGTAAATGGGACCCAGAACTTTGCAGCATACAGGAAACACACCTATTAAAAAAGACAGACATTACCTCAAAGTAAAAGACTGGAAAAAATTTTCCAGGCAAATGGCTCCAAGTAAAAAGGTGGAGTAGCCATTCTAATATCCAATAAAATAGACTTTCAACAAAAATTTATCAAAAAGACAGGGAAGGAAACTACATACTTATCAAAGGAAAAATCCAGCAAGAGGAACTGTCAATTCTGAATATCTATGCTCCAAATGTAAGGGCAACCACATTTGTAAAACAAACATTACCGAAACTCAAAGCACACACTGAACTTCACACAATAACAGTAGGAGACTTTTACACCCTACTTTCACCAATGGACAGATCATGGAAACAAAAACTAAGCAGAGACACAGTGAAACTAACAGAAGTTATGAACCAAATAGACTTAACAGATATCTACAGAACATTTTACACTAAATCAAAAGAATATACCTTCTTCTCAGGACCTTACAGTACCTTCTCCAAAATCAATCATGTAATCAGACACAAAACAAGCCTTAACAAATAAAAGAAGATTGAAATAACCCCATGTATCCTAACAAAACACCATGAACTATTACTGATCTTCAACAACAAGAGAATAAACAGACAGTCCACATACATATGGAACCTGAACAACTATCTGCTCAGTTATAACTTGGTCAGGGAAGAAATAAAGAAAAAATTTAAAGACTGTTTAGAAATTAACAAAAATGAAAGCACAATATATCCAAATTTATGGGACACAATGAAATCAGTGCTAAGAGTAAAAGTCATAGCTCTAAGTGCTTCCACAAAGGAATTGGAGAGAGCATACACTAGCAATGTAACCACACATCTGAAAGTTCTAGACAAAAGTAAGCAAATACACTCAAGAGGACTAGTTGGTAGAAAATAATCAAACTCAGGACTGAAATCAACCAAGTAAAAACAAAGAGAACTATACAAAGAATCAACAAAACCAGGAACTGGTTCTTTGAGAAAATCAACAAGATAGATAAATGCTTAGCCAGACTAACCAGAGGACACAGAGACAGTATCCAAATTAACAAAATCAGAAATAAACATAAAGACATAACAACAGAAATTGAAGAGATTCAAAATTATCAGATCCCACAACAAAAACTTGTACTCAACAAAACTGGAAAATCTAAATGAAATGGATGATTTTCTAGACAGATACAAGGTACCAAAGTTAAATCAGATCTTACTACAAAAGCCTATACTCAACAAAACAGGAAAATAATGATGAAATGGACAATTTTCTAGACAGACACCAAATACTAAAGTTAAATCAGGATCAGATACACCATCTAAACAGTTCCATAACCTATAAGGAAATAGAAGCAATCATTAAAATTCTCCCAACCAAAAAATCCCCCGGAACAGATGATTTTAGAGCAGAATTCTAACAGGCCTTGAAAGGACAACCAATACCAATACTTCTCAAACTATTTTGTAAAACTGAAACAGAAGGAATACTATACTAATCAATACATTAAATGAAGACACAGTTACACTGATATCTAAACCATATAAAGACACAACAAAGAAAGAGTACTTCAGACCAATTTCCCTCATAAATATTGATGCACAAATATTCAATAATACTTTTGTAAACAGAATTCAAGAACACATCAAAACAATCATTCACCATGATCAAGTATGCTTCATCCTAGGAATGTAGGGATGGTACTATATATGGAAATCCATCAACATAATCCCCTATATAAACAAACTCAAAGAGAAAAACCATATGAACATCACATTAGATGCTGAAAAGCCTTTGACAAAATACAACACTCCTTCATGCTAAAAGTATTGGAGAGATAAGGAATTCAAGGTCCATACCTAAATATAAGAAAAGCAACATACAGCAATCCAATAGCTAACATAAAACTAAATGGAGAGAAACTTGAAGCAATCCCACTAAAATCAGGGACAAGGCTGCCCACTCTTACCATATCGATTCAATATAGAATTTCTAGCCAGAGCAATTAGGCAACAAAAGGTCAAAGTGTTACAAATTAGAAAGGAGGAAGTCAGGATATCACTATTTGCAGATGATATGATAGTATACACAAGTGACACACACACAAAAATCTATGGGAAAACATTTACAGGTGATAAACAACTTCAGCAAAGTGGCTGGATACTAAATTAACTCAAATCTGTAGCTTTCATCTACCCAAAGATAAAGTGGATGAGAAAGAAAATAAGGAAACAAAACACTTTACAATCATCACAAATAATATGAAATATCTTGGTGTGATGCTAATCAAGGAAGTGAAAGATCTGTATGACAAGAACTTCAAATCTTTGAAGAAAGAAATTGAGGATCTCAGAAGATGGAAAGATCTCCCATGCTAATGGATTGGCAGAATTAACAGTAAAAATTGCCTTCTTACCAAAATCAATCTATAGATTCAGTGAAATCCCCATAAAAATTACAATTCAATTCTTCACAGAGACAGTAAGAGCAATTTGCAAATTTATCTGGAATAACAAAAAACTAGGATAGCAAAAACTGTTCTCAACAATAAAAGAACTTCTGGAGGAATCACCATCACTGATCTCAATCTCTACTACAGTGCATGGTATTGATACAGAGACAGGCAGGTATATCAGTAGAATAGAATTAAAGACACAGAAATGAAGATGAGAGTGGGTAGGTGGGTGGTGGAGCACCCTCATAGAGGCAGGGGGATGGGTGATGGGATAGGGGTTTTCTGAAGAGGAGAACTAGAAAGGGGATAACATTTGAAATATAAATAAAGTATTCAATAAAAATATGCTATCAAAGAAGAAGGAGGAGGAGGAGAAGGAGGAGGAGGAGGAAGCAGAGGAGGAGGAGGAGGAGGAGGAGGAGGAGGAGGAGGAGGAAGAGGAGGAGGAGGAGGAGGAGGAGGAGGAGGAGGAGGAGGATAAAAGACACAGAAATGAACCCACACATTTTGGGTCACTTGGTCCTTAACAAAGGAGCCAAAACCATCCAGTGGAAGAAAGACAGCATTTTCAAGTAATGGTTCTGGTTCAAATGGTAGTAGGAATGTAGAAGAATGCAAATTGACCTATTCTTATCTCCTTGTACAAAGCTCAAGTCCAAGTGGTTTAAGTACCTCAGCATAAAACCAAATACTATTAATCTAATAGAAGAGAATATGCGAAAGAACCTAAAACACATTGGCACATAGGAAAACTTCCTGAATAGAACACCAATGACTTATGCTTTAACATCAAGAATTGACAATTGGAACCTCATAAAATTGAGAAGATTCTGTAAGGGGAAAGATACTGTCTTAGTGCTGGAGTCCAGCCTCTACACAGTACTGAAGTTGTCAACTGGAAGCAGGGATATCTGGAAGGCACATAATAAATATACCCAGGCTACTTTTGAGAGTCCAAGCTGACAGGCAAGTTTTCAAGGCTTAAAGTTTTTCCCTCTTCTCTCTCACTCCCTGCTCTCTTTCTCTCTTGCCTGATCACTTACAGCTTTAGGCTGCACACACTCTACATTCTTCTGCAAACTCTGCTTTTCTCCTGTGTACTTTTCTTTTCTCAAATTCTTATGCTCATATGCACCTCTGTGCATTTCTCTTTTACTCTCACACACACTCTTCACACACATCTCACACACACCACATGTACTCTCCCTTCACTCAAACACACAATCTCCATGCGCACCTCACATTCTCTCTTCACTCACTCTTCACATTCTTTTCTCATTCTCTCTCTCTCTCTCTCTCTCTCTCTCTCTCTCTCTCTCTCTCTCTTTCTCTCTCTCTCTCTCTCACTTTTAATTCACCCTCCACATTTACCTCACGTACTCCTCACTCGCTCTCTGCATGTTCTCTAGCCTTTTTCTTTCCCTAGTCTTTTATTGATACTCCAAAAGCAGTTAGAAAAAAAGACATTCTATAATCATTGCCAAATCAAATTCAAAAGAATAACCATATCCCACAAAGAATCAAGAATTACAATTGTTCCCCAAAGTTTCAAGCTTCCCTATGTCCAGGCCTGTAGCTAAAATAATAATAATTGCAAACTTATCATTATTTAAACTTTAACTTATTATACTTCAGAGCTCAGAGCTCCAAGGTTAGCTACTTTCATTTTCTTGTGAAGCTCTAATGATAATGCATGGGCAAAGCTGCCAGGCAGTGGCCAGAAAGAATCAAGTTAACCCTTAACTCAGTAGTTCCACTAGCTTTCTGCTTCTGCACATTCCACACAATGACTCTCCTAAGAGTCCCAGTGTTTTGACTTAGTTTTACTAGTAGATAATTTTATGTATTCTATACTTTCCTATCCAGGAACCACTCTCCAAGGTTATGCAAATCTTATTTAATAACTTCAATAGCCTTTTCCCTTCTTGGGGTTCCAATGTTGGCTCTAATTCATTTTCTAATAATTTCTTCAAACTTTCTTTGCAAGTCAAGCATTAATCTGGAACTGCCATTGTGCTGTTATTGCATTGTTTCCCAGATGAGAACACACAGCATGCATCTGGGCCATTAGGACTGAGCTGTACTGTGCTCCTATGCCTCAATTTTTAATTGTTTAAGAATAATTACATCAATGAACTTCTAGTTTCACAGAATTCACCAGAACAGAAAGAGAAAAAAGCAGGAAAGTCAGATATAATAGAACAATTGTGCACACCAAGGCCAACTTAAAAGTAGTCATGCACAAATGAAATCTATACAGACATTATGCAGGGCTAGGGTTAGGAAAAATGGGAACAACTGTTTCTTAAAAAGAGCTGCCACAGGCTACTGAGATGTCTCCAACCTGGCCTACTGCAGACAGTCCCTTATTTCAAATGTGAGGTCCCCTGGAGAGATGTGTCTCCTGCTTCTCAGGTTCCCAGACACCATTCTTTTTTTTTTTTTTTTTTTTTTTTTTTTTTTTTTTTTTTGACAAGGAACTGCCATGGGCTTCTGAGATGTCTCTATCCTGGCCTAATACAGGCAGTCCTTGTCATTGTATACTGCCTCCAGCATCTTAGGAACAGATCTTTATCAATCCTACATCCAATAGAGGACTAACATCCAACATATACAAAGAACTCAACAAGTTAGACTCCAGAGAACAAAATAACCCTATTAAAAATGGGGTATAGAGCTAAACAGATAATTCTCAACTGAGGAATTTCAAATGGCTGAGACGCACTTAAAGAAATGTTCAGCATCCTTAGTCATCATGGAAATGCAAATCAAAAAGACCCTGAGATTCTACCTTATACCAGTTAGAATGGCTAAGGTTTAAAACTCAAGTGACAGCAGATGCTGGCAAGGATGTGGAGAAATAGGAATACTCTTACATTTTGTTGGGATTGCAAGCTGGTACACCAACTCTGGAAATCATGCTGCAATTCCTCAGAAAATTCGAAATAGTTCTACCTGAAGACCCAGCTATACCACTCCTGGGCATAAACCCAAATGATGCTCCAGCATATAACAAGGATAGACACATGCTCCACTACATTCATAGCAGCCTTATTTATAATAGCCAGAAGCTAGAAACACTCCCTATGTCCCTCAACAGAGGAATGGATACAGAAAATGTGGTACATTTACACAATGGAATAGTACTCAACTATTAAAAGGAATGACTTCATGAAATTCACAAGCGAAGAGATGGAATTTGAAAATATCATCCTGAGTGAGGTAAACTGGTCATAAAAAAACACCCATGGTATGTTCACATTGATAAGTGGATATTAGCCAATAAGAAGCTTGGAATATCCATGATACAACTCACAGATCATATGAAACCCAAGAAGAAAGAAGACCACACCAAAGTGTGGATGCTACAGTCCTATTCAGAAGGGGGAAGAAAATAATCCTGGGACTTAGATAGCAAAAGAGATCTGGGAGGAAGAGATGAAGGGGAGGGAAAAAGAGGGGATGATTCAGATATGGGAGGAGATGGGGGAGAAGTACAGAGGGTCTAGAATTTGAAAGGAGGAAAGTAGCACTGGGGTAATGTGAACTGGTGATAGTCAGATGCCAGTGATCCAAGAGGTTCACAGGACCCAACATGGAGGACATTAGCTGAAATACCCAACAAAGGGGAGCTAGAACCTTTAGAGAACATATCCAGTTGATAGTCATGGCCCCTGTTTGAGGAATGGGGCCACTCACCCACCACAAAAAATATTAATCTAGAATTCCTCATGTCAAGATGGAATGCAGGGACAAAGAATGGATCAGAGACTTAAGGAAAGGCCCACCTAGGGATCCATCCCATCTGTAGACACCAAATCCAGACATGATTGCTGATGCCAAGAAGCACTTTCTGACAGAAGCAAGGTATAGCTATCCTCTGAGAGACTCTGCCAGAATCTGATAATACAGATGAGTATGCATGCAGCCAAACATCAGACTGAGAGCACAGACTGCAATGGTGATGTTAGGGCATGGACTGAAGGAGTTGAAGGGGTTTGCAACCCCATAGGAAGAACAACAATATCAACCAATCAGACCCCCCCAAAGCTCCTGGGGACTAAAGCACCAACCAAGCAGTACATATCGGGGGACACATGGCTACAGCTGGATATGTAGCAGAGGATTGCCTTATTGGGCATCACTGGGAGGAGAACCCCTTAGTCTTGTGGAGACTCAATGACTCAAGGTAGGGGAATGCTAGGGCATTGAGGCAAGAGTAGGTTGACAGGTGAGGGTGCACCCTCATAGAGGCAAGAGATAGGAGGAGAAGATAGGAGGTATGTGGAAGGGAACCTGGGAAGGGGTATAACATTTGAAATGTCAATAAATAAAATAACCAATAAAAATCAAAAAAAAATTATGCCTTCAAAAAATTCCCTAAAATACAGGTTGAAATGTAAGGCTTTCATCTCTAAATAAATTGTAGCAATCTCATCAATAAACATCTGGATTATGACCCTTGTCATAACAACTCATTCATTAAAGATACATGAAATCCAATTTCCTCTATTATTAGAGAAGAAAATACAGGACTATGGAAATGGCTCAGCAATAGAAAACTCTCCCCATCACCCTTGATGTCCTGACTTTGACATCTGGAAGCCAAATGGTGAGAGAACTGATTGCTGGAAATTGTTTTGTGAGCACTCGTATACACACGCACACACACATTATTATTATTATTATTATTATTATTATTATTATTATTATTATTAATAACAACAGTGGTGGTGGTGGTGGTGGTGGTGGTGGTGGTGGTGGTGGTGGTGGTGGTGGTGGTGGTAGTAAAATGTATAAGAAGTGAAAAGAAACAGATGAGGACAGGGGTACATTTTTTATAAGCAAAATGGCTTTGAGAAGACTGAGCTCACTACATTATTAGGAAGCACGGGAATAACAAAACTGAATCTATTGTGTCATGTTGTGAGGAACATTTCTACTTCTGTAATTTTTACTTTATTTAATTCTTACATAATACCATCAGTAAGAGATAGATGTCAGCAAAACAACAGCTACTATCCTAACCACAAGTAGTTTCATATTTATAGAATGTCATTATTATGAGAATTAAATACTTTAAGATTATTAAGAAACCTAAGAATGTAGAAATGTAGCAATAAACATAGAGGGAAAATTATGATTTT
This sequence comes from Uromys caudimaculatus, assembly GCA_028551405.1. Lineage (NCBI taxonomy): Eukaryota > Metazoa > Chordata > Mammalia > Rodentia > Muridae > Uromys > Uromys caudimaculatus. The sequence goes on along the minus strand of CM052711.1, from coordinate 91,377,042 downwards.
GTTTTAAAGTAAAACATCTTGTTGAACCAGAAAATAGAAAAAATAGTTAAGAATAATCTTAGGTTTCATGAATTATAAAGAATTAACAGAAATTTTGCTTCTCTTTTCTTTATTTTTTCTAGAATCATTTAGTAAAAGAAATTTATATTCGGCCATGTGATTATCCCCTATAATAGGACTCCCAAATAAACTTTTAGAACTGCCTTAAATTTATGTGCATATTATCAGATTAACATTGTTCTAGGAATTAAAAAAAAGTCACAGTGCCAACTTCCAGTTGGAATGGAATAATGAATTATACATAGAATAACTGCAGGAAAATCTGTAACAATCCAAATAGTAATGCACATTTTTATTTTAACTCTTGTAGAATTAACTTAGTACACACATCAAATGCTCTCTAGGTCCCCTCACCAGTAATCAAAGTTTAATCTGCTTGCCCAGGAGGAATCATATTCTTCTATAATTGCAGTCAAACTGTCTGGATTTTAAATATCTGAAGTTCAGGAAGGAAGACAGTTTTGAATTTGTTGTTATTATTCTTAGTGAATGCTCATTGTTAGGAAATCACAACTTCTTAATTATATTTTTTTGTTGCTGTTTTTTTCAATATATTGCCTTCCACTTGTATACATCTCTTAATTAGGCAAATCTAAACTCTCATTGTCATCTATTCCATATTTACAGAATTATCTGTGTTTAGAGAAGGTTTTTGTTTTTCACATACTAAGAAGAGTCTTTTCAGTTTTCTTCATGGAAATTATCTTAATGAAAAGAGTATGTATTAGGTTGGCTCATCACACTTAGCATTCTGTGGAATCCAATTTTTTTCCATAAATGAAACAAGACACCATATGGTCAAATGTTGGCATTGTTATATGCTAACTTGTCGGCAAAAGAGTGACAAGTATATAAACACAGAAAGTAAACATATTTGAAGTAATAAATACTATAATGACCTTTAATTAACATGAACATCAATGATTCCAAAGATATAGAACCTAAAGAAACAGTTTGTTCATGAAAAAATTTGGTACATATGTACACTGGAAATTCATGAAAACTATATCGACAATGCTAATATTAGATGTTATGTGACTGCTTCTGGAATCAACTAAAGCCAAAGTATCTAGGTACATCTGTAAAATATTTTCTTGATTGGTTATTTGATTTGTGCTACAGCTTCTACTGGCAGCCCCCACAAAAAAATGTGAAAAGGAGCAGTAATCTTTTGCTCTTTGCCTATTTGCCCTCAATACTGGGACAAGTGCACTTATCCTGTTGTTGAAACTTTGCTTCACTGGTACTGAAATCTATTTTTGAATTCTTAGGTAGACATAAGACCAGTAGTTGTCTAAAATTTCTTCTAGATGCCTGAAACCCATTGGGATGTCCAGTCCTTTTCATCAGGAGAGATCAATTGTTAGACTACTTGGACTACATTCTGTAAGTTACTCTATATATTTATCATCATTCAACCAATTCTCTTTCTTTAAAGACTTCTGAATAGTAACCATGTGAGTACGTGAATGACAACAGCCATTGGCTATCCATACAAAAAACAAAGACAAAGCATTCCTCTACTTTGAGTTTTGTACATTACATGGTAATGAGTGATCATTTCCATAGCTCCTAATAGATACCCACCAGCTAATAAACAGAGCAGTATGGGTAATAGATCATATCCTAAGTTATCCTTGAGCTATTTAGAGTCTTCCTCTGGATGTCCCTGGTTATCTCAGTAACCAAGCATTTTGTCTCAAGAAGTGGGCTTTTCACTATACTCTGTAAACAAATGAGGGAATATCTTGCTCCATTCACTGAGAGTAGGGGTAGTCCATGGAGTATGGCTTTGCTCCCTGTAACTAGCAGTGATCAGGTTTTGCCACCTACACCAAGCTACTTATGCTAAACAATCAAGATGTGTGTGATGATACAGTCCTGGGAGGTAACAGTTCATTCTAGTTCCTTTGTTTGTAGTGGTGTCAGAACTCCTTCCCTGGATATCAAAGGTTAGATGACTCAATAATTGGAAAGATGGTGGTGTCATATATGGTGGATGGTTTGGTTTCTTACTTCTTTTAGGAAACATATAACAATGTCTATATAGGAGTAGGAAACAATAGCACACAGCTACCAAGTTAGCAATAGCTAATGGAATCAGACATGGATGGAAATCAAACATCTCTCTACTATGGCAGAATTGTGGTTTGATGATATCTTTATGCATCCTGTTTTATTTGTCTTGAAATGAAATTTTATTTTAGGCTTAATTCCTAATTGTAAGGAAATTGTGTAGCAAGATGTTTTTATTTATTTTCTCACTCCTCTCTGTGCTTAATTAAATTACTTTGTTAATGGAGAGATTAAATTCTAGCTTACAAAAAATGATATTATGATCATGTAAAAATTAAACTCTATTGTTTTTTTCAACTGCAAAAAAAGAAAAAAACCAACCCCAAACCCAAAACCTAAATAAATAAATAACCAATAACAACAGAAACAAAAACAAAAAATATAAACCATCAAATGCACATGTCAGGACTGCCTCTTTGAAAGAACAAATGAAAAGTGTTTGTATGTGATGTGATAGTGAATAAACACTACAAAAGAAACTTCTTGGTCCCTGACCTTTTTGTAATTAACATAATTTAGGAGAATATAAAGTTGAGAGTAAAACAAAGCATTGCCTTAACCTGTATTTGTATCTGCTCCAACATATTTTACATAATTTTATTCCTCTGGAATGGCAAAGACTCCCTGCTAATATTTAGTTTCTCGAAAAGCATCAACTTTTCCAATGTCTACAACACAGATTTGTATTACCCATAGGGTCATTATAGCTAATCTCCCAAGTAACAAGAAATGTACTTTACTGAGTTCACTCCTCATGAATTATGCAGACATCTACTACTTACTTAAAAACATTATTTTTCTTATCACCATTAACACTCTGGAAAAGAAAAAATATATAAATATTAAACCTAAAGTTATCCAATTTATGAAGCAACATTGAATCTCATAGTTTAAAAACATATCTCATATAGCTATGTAGCCTTAGTGCTCTGATATTCCATCATTTTAACTATGAACTAGCTACAAGTATTTAAAATCAGGGATCATGTCACTGATATACATTTTAATTAGTTAATTCATCAAATGTGTATGAGTGTTTTGACTCTTTATATATCTTTGCATAATGTGTGTGTGTGTAGTGCTAAGAGATGTGATTTCCTTCCTGGGACTGTATTTTGGGATAGTTATTAGTTATCATTTGAGCACAGGAACTCAATCGTAAATTCTCTGGAAGAAAAACCTCATGATTGTCTCTGTTGATCTATCTCTCTAGTCACTGGTGTCATTTATATTTCATAGTAGTAACTAGACGCTGATCTGATACACACTTTAGAAGAATAATAACTTACCATTTGCAGGTTAATGCTACCTCCCCCCTTAGGAACAGCAAATATTCTCCTCTACAATAACAGCAACAACAACAACAACAGCAACAGTAGCAGCAACAAAATACCATGCTGAGCCAATATCTTAGAAGAGTTATCAGAAAAAAAGTTATATATTAAGATCTGGGAAAAATAATTTTACCAATGGCTATCATTTTCAACAAAGAACTAAGGAACTGACTGATGTAAGATTGTATGGCCTGGTCCATGGCCCCTGGTACATAAATAGCTTTTTCTAACCTCAGTGGGAAAGGACGCATCTAATCCTATAGAGACTTGATGCCCTAAGGAAGGGGGATGCTGCTGGAATCAGGTGTAGGTGAGTGGGTGAGTGGGTGGATGTGGGAATACCCTCTCATTCATAAGGGGAAGGGCATGGAGAGAAGAACTCTGGGAGGGATGACTCGAAGGGGACAACATTTGAAATGTAAATAAATAAAATAATTTAATAAAAATAAATATAATGGGGTTAAAAAAGAAGAGTATAGACCTCAGGCTTGTTATAAAGCTTAAGTGGGGATGGTAATAAGAGACTGAGGAAAGAAAAAAAGAGGCAGTAGTCAAATCTGAAGATTTTGAAAAAGCCTTTTAAAACCCACTGGTGTGTCAGCTAATTAAAATATGTTTTAATATTTATTTTTATTATTTGTAATTATGTATATAGGAAGCTATGTGTCCATGAATGCAAGTGTCAACAGAGGGTTGAGGTACCAGATCCACCTGAGGCTGGAGTTAAAGTAAATTGTAAGGTGCCTGACATGGATGGTGGGAATTGATCTCAAGACCTCAGAAAGAGCAGCATGTTACTCTTATCCACTGAGCCATCTTCCAGCTCTAAATATATGACTTATGATGCACTTTGTACAGAAATAGTCACATTAGAACACAATGTTATTCCAAGCAAACATGGGTAATTAAATGAAAGTCTCAGTGCCAGACATGGGATACCTCCCTATGAGATACTGGTGAGAGAGCCCTAAAAAGAACCCACAACAATACATCTTTATCTTTGACCTTGGTACCCATGATAACTGTGAGAAATAGCATTATTACTTAAGGCACCACACACTCTGATTGTAGAATCATCATGCTCCAGTGAAATGATATCTGTCCATATATGGACAATACTAATTGGACTCAAATACACACACACACACACACACACACACACACACACACACACATACATATACATATATGTGTGTGTGTACATACATATATGTTCATATATATGCATATATGCCTAATTATTCTCTGCTCATATATTATGAGAGAGTGGGACTCATGGCCTTCTGTTGTATACTCACTGATTACCTCATCAGACTTCAGCAGATAGTCCCAATCTGATGATCATACAGAAGGCCATGTTTCAACTAAATGGATCATGAAAGCAACCCCAAAATTATGGGAAATGGAAAGGTAGACATAGAATGGAGACTTTGACTCTGGGACACCCTATGCTACCCTGAGCAGTCAGCTATCCTTGGTGGACCTATATTCTCACACCACCTCTCTGCCCAAATTCAGCAGACCTGAGGATCCTGAACTATGCAGGTTAACTTCTTTTCCCCATCCCATCTTCTGTGCTATCTGAGCTGTCTGAGGGCTGTCTCAGCAGCCTTGAGCTGTCTCCTATGCCCAGTGGACCTTCTTTCTCCTGCAACCTCTCTGCCTACCTTCATTAGATCTGGAGATCTGGAACCATACAGACCTACCTATCTGGAACTGCATAACCCAAGGATACCCATCAGAGGCATGACTCACCAGGACAATTGAGGTCCTGGAACCCCTCCCAATAGGTATAGAATCTATACCAGAGAAATCCAAGGGCCAATGTCAGCCAGATGGCTAAAGGCCCTGTAAAAGTACAATGAATATCCAGGGCAATATGCTACCTTCAGAGCATATCTCTCCTAGTACAGCAAGTCCTGAACATCTTATCACAACCTAAGCACAAGAAAACAGTCTTAAATCAAGATCATAGAACCCTTTAAAGAGGTTATAAATAAATCCTGTAATGAAATACAGGAAAATACAAATAGGAAGGGTCTTTAAAGAGGAAACAAATAAATCCTTTAAAGTCATACAGTGAAATACAAGTAAACAGGTGAAGGAAATAAATAAAATTGAGCAAGATCTGATAATAGAAATAGAAGCAATAAAGAAAACACAAACTAAGGAAATACTTGAGATGGAAAATGTATGGAGGAGAATAGGCAAACAGATGTGAGCATCACCAACAGAATAAGAGAGAGAAGACAGTTGCAGGCAGAGAAGACACAAGAGTAGATATTGATACATCAGTAAAGGAAATGTTAAACCTAAAAACTTCTTGAAACAAAACATCAGGGAAATCTGGGATACTATGAAGTACCTAACCCAAAATAATACAAATAGAAGAAGGTAAAAAGTCAGAACTCCAAGGCCCAGAAAACATTTTCAACAAAATCATAGAGGAAAACTATTCCAACCAAGTGAAAGAACTACCTACAGATGTACACTTAGCTTATAGAACACCAATTAGACTGGACAAGAAAAAAAAAAGATCCTCCTGTCACATAATAATCAAAACACAAATTTAAAGAACAACAAAATAGAATATTTAAAGTGGCAAGGGAAAATAGGCAGCTAACATGCAAAGGCAGACCCATCAGAATTAAACCTGACTTCTAAATCTAGAAGGGCCTGAACAAATATTTTGCAACTTCTAAAAAAACCACAGATTCCAACCTAGACTACTATATTCAGTAAAACTGTCAATCACAATAGATGAAGAAAACAAGATATTTCAAGACAAATCCAAATTTAAAGAACATCTACCCAAAAATTAAAACCCTTCAGGAAATACTAGAAGAAAAACTCCAATCTAAGGAGAATTACTACATCTAGGAAAACACAGGAAATAAGTACTTCTATAGCAAGAAAAACAAGGAAAGCACACACACCACACAAATATATACACACACATACACACATTCACACTAAAACCACAAACATCAAATTACTAGGATTAATAATCACTGGTCATTAATATCTCTTACCATCACTGAACTCAATTCCCCAGTAAAAAGACACAGACTAACAGAATGAACATAAAAACAATATCCATTATTCTATTGCATACAAGAAATACAACTCAGAGTAAAGGGCTGGAAAAAAAGTTTTCTAAATAAATGGACCCAAGAAGCAAGGTGAAGTAGCAATTCTAATATTTAATAAACTAGACTTTCAACCAAAATTAATCATATGAGACAGTGAAGGACACTTTATATACATCAAGGGAAAATAAACTACCAAAGTGATATCTCAATTCTGATCATATACCCCAAACATAATGGCACATACATTTGTGTCTTAGTCAGGGTTTCTATTCCTGCACAAACACCATGACTAAGAAGCAAGTTGGGGAGGAAAGGGTTTATTCAGCTTAGACTTCCAATTGCTGTTCATCACAAAAGGAAGTTAGGACTGGAACTCAAGCAGGTCAAGGAGCAGGAGCTGATGCAGAGCCCAAGGAAGAATGCTGCTTACTGGCTTGCTTCCCCTGATTTGCTCAGCTGACTTTCTTATAGAACCCAAGACTACCAGCCGACAGATAGTACCACTCACAAGGGGCCCTCCTCCCTTGATCATTAATTAAGAAAATGTTGTACAGCTGAATCTCATGGAGGCATTTTCTAAACTGAAACTCCTTTCTCTGTGATAACTCCAGCTTGTGTCAAGTCAACACAAAACCAGCCAGTACAATTTGGAACAAATCAAAAACATTGCTGATCTTAAACTGCTCATTGAACCCCACACAGTAATAAAGGGAGACTTCAAAACTCTACTCTTCCCAATTGAAATGTCATCTAGACAAAAACTAAACAGAGAAATGATGAAACTAACAGACATTATGAATAAATGGACAAAACAGGCATCTATAGAATATTTTATCCAAACACAAAAGCATATTCCTTTTTCTTAGCACCTTAAGGATCCTTCTCCAAAATTAACCATACAGTCAATCACAAAAACAAACCTCAATAGATACAAGAAAATTAAAATAATGCTTTGTATCTTATCAGACTACCATGGACTTCAACAATAAGACAAACACCAGAAAGGCTACACACTCATAAAAATTGGACAACTCTGTACTCAGTGATCTCTGAGACAGGGAAGAAATAAAGAAAGAAATTAAAAACTTTCCAGAATTCAATGAAAATGAAGACATAACATACCCAGAATTTATGAGACACAGTGAAAGCAGTACTAAGATTAAAGTTCATAAGAGCCTGCTTAAAGAAATTAGAAACTTCTCATACCGGCAATTTAAAAGTACACATGAAAGCTCTAGAAAAAAAGACGCAAGTACACTGAGGAGTAGAAGACAACAAATAATGAAAATTGCAACGGAAACAATGTGTTAGAAACAAAAAAACAATACAAAGAATAAAGGAAACCAAGATCTGTTTCTTTGATAAATCAACAAGATAGACAAACTTTTGGCCAAACAAACAAAAAGATATAGAGACAGTATCCAAATAAACAAATTCAGAAATGAAAAGAGAGGCATAACAACAGACACTGGAGAAGTTCAAAGAATCAGTAAGTCTGACTTCAAAATCCTCCAGTCCGCAAAAAAGGAAAATCTAAATGAAATGGTTGATTTTCTACGCAGGTATCTCTTTCCAAAATTCAACAAAGGTCTAGTAAACTATTTAAGTAGCCCTGTTACCTATAACAAAATAGAAGCAGTCATCAAAATCTTCCAACAAGACCTCTGCCTGGGCCACCAGGGGTCCATAGTCAAGGAGCACAGGAGAAGGCTACCCTCCCAGGAGCGTGGAAAAGCTGTGAGTGGAGTTAGGGCAAGCACCACTGCTCACCAAGACCCGCCCAGAACCCTCAAGTCACAGGGGCTGAGTTAAAGTCTGGGACAGGAACTTTCCGGTTTCCATCAGTGCCTGGGGAACTAAGCCTGGGCTGTGGGGCTCCAGCGAAGAGCTGGTATCCCAGGAGTGCTGACACACCTTTGAGCACAGGCAGGGCCACCGATTCTGTCTATGCTCACTGGATCAAGAGGGACCCTTGCAGAGCCATAAGGACATAGGAGTCAAGGGACAGCTAGGGACAGGATCGTTCTGGTTTCTGTCTGCACCCCAGAGTTGACCCTGTGCCACAGCTCTCCAGGCCCCAGTACTTCTCATAGAGAGCTGGTCTTCAAGGAGTATTGACACAGAGGCCTGCAGGGGGGCTTAAGCCACAGCCAGACAGAGTAAGACCAGCTAACATCAGAGTTAACAAGATGGCAAAAGGCAAGGGTAAAAACATAAGTAACAGAAACTAAGGCTACTTGGCATCATCAGAACCCAGCTCTTCCACCACAGCAAGCCCTGGATACCCCAACACACCAGAAAAGCAAGACTCAGATTTAAAATCATTTCTCATGTTGATGATAGAAGACTTTAAGAAAGAAATTAACACCCTTAAAGAAATACAAGTGAACAGAGATAAACAACTAGAAGCCCTTAAACAGGAAACATAAAAATCCATTAAAGAATTACAGGAAAACCCAATCAAACAGACAAAGGAAATGCACAAAACTATCCAGGAACTAAAAATAGAAATAGAAACAATAAAGAAATCACAAAGGGACACAACCCTGGAGTTAGAAAACCTAGGAAAGAGAGTAGAGTCATTAATGTAAGCATCACCAACAGAACACAAGAGATAGAAGGGAGAATCTCAGGAGCAGAAGATACCATAGATAGCATCGACACAACAGTAAAAGAAAATGCAAAATGCAAAAAGGTTCTAACCCAAAACATCCATGAAATCCAGGACACAATGAGAAGACAGCATCTAAGGATAATAGGTATAAAAGAGAGTGAAGATTCCCAACTTAAAGGACCAGTAAATATCTTCAACAAAATTATAGAAGAAAACTTCCCTAACTTAAAGAAAGAGATGAACATAAATATACAAGAAGTTTACAGAACTCCAAACAGATTGGATCAGAAAACAAATTTGTCCCATCACATTATAGTGAAAACACCAAATACACAAACCAAGGAAAGAATATTAAGAGCAGTAAAGGAAAAAGGTCAAGTAACATATAAAGGCAGACCTATCAGATTTAAATTTGGCTTCTCATCAGAGACTATGAAAGCTAGAAGATCCTGGGCAGAACTCATACAGACCTTAAGAGAACACAACTGCTAACCCAGGTTGCTATACCCAGCAAAACTCTCAATTACCATAGATGGTGAAACCAAAATATTCCATGACAAAACCAAATTTACACAATATGTTTCCACAAACCCAGCCCTAAAAAGGATACTGGATGGTAAATGTCAACTCAAGGAGGGAAACTACACCCTAGAAAAAGCAAGAAAGTAATCTTACAACAAACTCAAAAGAAGATAGCCACATAAAAGTAAAAGTAACATTGAAAATAACAGGAACCAACAATCACTATTCCTTAATATCTCTTAACATCAATGGACTCAGTTCCCCAATAAAAAGACATAGACTGACAGACTAGATCCATAAAGAGGACCCCGCATTTTGCTCCATTCAAGAAACACATCTCCGTGATAAAGACAAACACTGTCTCAGAGTAAAGGGCTGGAAAACAATTTTCCATACAATTGGTTCCAAGAAACAGACTGGAGTAGCCATTTTAATATCGTATAAAATTGACTTCCACCCAAAAATCATCAAAAAAGATAAGGAAGGACACTTCATATTCATCAAAGGAAAAATCTACCAAGGAGAACTCTCAATCCTGAACATCTATGCTCTAAATGCAAGGGCACCAACATTCATAAAAGAAACTTTAATAAAGCTCAAAAGTAAAAGGGAATGTCAAGGTGGGAATATGGGAATGGGTGGGCGGGTAGGTGGGAGGAGGAATTCCCTCACAGAGGCGGGGAGGGGGAGGGGACACGGGGTTTCCAAAGAAAAGGGGAATCATCGGAAATGTAAATAAAGTATCAAAAATAAAAAAATAAAAAAATAAAAAAACTAAAAAAAAAAAAACAAAAACAAAAACAAAAAAACCCTCAAAGCACACATTGCACCTCACACAATAATAGTAGGTCACTTCAACACCCATTCTCATCAGTGGGTAGATCTAGGAATCACAAACTAAACAGAGACACAGTGAAACTAAGAGATGTTATGAACCAAATGGATTTAACAGGTATCTATAGAACATTTCATCCTAAATCAAAAGGATATACCTTCTTCTCAGCACCTCATGGCACCTTCTCCAAAATTGACCGTATAATCGGTCACAAAACAAACCTCAACAGATACAAGAAGATTGAAATAAACCCATGCCTCCTATCAGACCACTACGGATTAAGATTGGTCTTCAATGGCAACAATAACAACAGAAAAACTACATATACATGGAAGCTGAACAATGCTCTACTCTATGATAACTTGGTCAAGGAAGAAATAAAGGAAGAAATTGAAGACTTCCTAAAATTTAATGAAAATGAAAATACAACATACCTAAACTTATGGGACACAAGGAAAGCAGTGTTAAGAGGAAAACTCATAGCTTTGAGGGCTTCCAAAAAGAAACTGGAGAGAGCATACACTAGCATCTTAACAGCACCCGTTTGAATACTCTAGAACAAAAAGAAACAAATGCACCCAAGAGGAGTAGAAGGCAGGAAATAATCAAACTCAGGGCTCAAATCAATCAAGTAGAAACAAAAAGAACTATACAAAGGATCAACAAAACCAAGAGTTGGTTCTTTGAGAAAATCACCAAGATAGATAAACCCTTAGCCAGACTAACCAGAGGGCACAGAGACAGGATTCAAATTAACAAAATTAGAAATGAAAAGGGAGACATAACAACAGATTCTGAGGAAATTCAAAAAAATCATCAAATCCTACTACAAAAGCCTATACTCAACGAAACTGCAAAATCTGGATGAAATGGACAATTTTCTAGACAGATATCAAATACCAACATTAAGTCAGGATCAGATAAACCATCTAAACAGTCCTATAATGCCTAAAGGAATAGAAGGAGTCATTAATATTCTCCCAACCAAAAAAAGCCCAGGTCCAGATGGGTTCACTGCAGAATTCTATCAGATCTTTGAAGAAGACCTAATACCAATTCTCTTCAATCTACTCCACAAACTAGAAACAGAAGGAATACTACCCAATTCCTTCTATGAGGCCACAATTACAGTGATACCAAAACTTCACAAAGACCCCCAAAAAGAAAACTTCAGACAAATTTCCCTTATGAATATCGATGCAAAAATACTCAATAAAATTCTCGCAAACTGAATCAAAGAACACATCAAAACGATCATTTATCATGATCAAGTAGGCTTCATCCCAGGGATACAGGGATGGTTCAATACCCAGAAATCCATCAATGTAATCCACTACATAAACAAGCTCAAAAAAAAAAAAACAAAAAACCACATGGTCATTTCATTAAATGCTGAAAAAAGCATTTGACAAAATTCAACATTCTTTCATGATATAAGTCCTTGAAAGATCAGGAATTCAAGGTCCATACCTAAACATAGTAAAAGCAATATACAGCAAACCAGTAGCCAACATCAAACTAAATGGAGAGAAACTTGAAGCAATCCCACTAAAATAAGGGACTAGGCAAGGCTGCCCTCTCTCTCCCATATCTATTCAATATAGTAATTGAAGTTCTAGCTAGAGCAATTAGACAACAAAAGGATGTCAAAAGGGATATAAATTGGAAAGGAAGAAATCAAAATATCGCTCTTTGCAGATGATATGATCGGATATTAAGTGACCCGGAAACCTCCACCAGAGAACTGCTACAGCTGATAAACAACTTCAGCAAAGTGGCCGGATATAAAATTAACTCAAACAAATCAGTAGCCTTCCTATACTCAAAGGATAAACAGGCTGAGAAAGAAATTAGGGAAATGACATCCTTCACAATTGTCACACACAATATAAAGTAACTTGATGTGACTCTAACCAAGCATGTGAAAGATCTGTATGACAAGAACTTCAAGTCTCTGAAGAAAGAAATCGAAGGAGACCTCAGAAGATGGAAAGCTCTCCCGTGCTCATGTATTGGGAGGATTAATGTACAAATGGCCATCCTGCTAAAAGCAATCTACAGATTCAATGCAATCCCCATCAAAATCCCAACTCAATTCTTCATAGACTTAGAAAGAGCAATTCTCAAATTCATTTGAACAATAAAAAACCCAGGATAACAAAAGCTATTCTCAACAACAAAAGAACTTCTGGGTAAATCGGCGTTCCTGACCTCAAGCTGTACTACAGAGCAGTAGTGATAAAAACTGCATGGTATTGGTACAGCGACAGACAGGTAGATCAATGGAATAGAATTTAAGACCCAGAAATGAAACCACACACCTATGGTCACTTTATCTTTGACAAAGGAACTAAAACCACCCAGTGGAAAAAGGACAGCATTTTCAACAAATGGTGCTGGTTCAACTGGCGGTCTACCTGTAGAAGAATGAGAATTGATCCATTCCTATCTCCCTGTACAAAGCTAAAGTCCAAGTGGATCAAGGACCTCTACATAAAGCCAGATACACTGAATCTAATAGAAGAGAAAGTGGGGAAAAGCCTCAAACCCCTGGGTACAGGGAAAAGGTTCCTGAACAGATCACCAATGGCTTATGCTCTAAGATCATGATTTGACAAATGGGACCTCATGAAATTGCAAAGCTTCTGTAAGGCAAAGGACACTGTCAATAGGATAAAACTGCAACCAACAGATCGGGAAAAGATCTTTACCAATCCTACATCTGATAGAGGACTATTATCCAACATATACAAAGAACTCAAGAAGTTAGACTCCAGAAAACCAAATAACCCTATCAAAAAATGGGCAACAGAGCTAAACAGAGAATTCTCAACTGAGGAAATTTGCAAGGCTGAGAAGCATCTAAAGAAATGCTCCGTGTCCTTAGTCATCAGGGAAATGCAAATCAAAACAAGTCTGAGATTCCACCTCACACCAGTCAGAATGGCTAAGATCAAAAACTCAGGTGACAGCAGATGCTGGCGAGGTTGTGGAGAAAGAGGAACACTCCTCCATTGTTGGTGGGATTGCAAGCTGATACAACCACTCTTGAAATCAGTTTGGCGGACACTCAGAAAAATGGACATAATACTACCTGAGGACCCAGCTATACCACTCCTAGGCATACGCCCAGTAGATGCACCAACATGTAATAAAGACACATGCTCCACTCTGTTCATAGCAGCCGTATTTATAATATCCAGAAGCTGGAAACAATTCAGATGTCCCTCATCAGAGGAATGGATACAGAAAATGTGGTACATTTACACAATGGAGTACTACTCAGCTATTAAAAACAATGACTTAGTGAAATTTTCAAGCAAATGGATGGAACTTGAAAATATCATCCTGAATGAGGTAACTCAGTCACAAAAGAATGAACATGGTATGTACTCACTGATAAGTGGATATTAGCCCAAAAGTTCGGAATACCCAAGTTTCACTTTACAGTAACCGCTGGACTGAGAGTGAGGTCTCAGATGGAGGAGTTGGAGAAGGACTGAAGGAGTTGAGGGAGTCTGCAGCCCCATGGAGGGAGCAACAGTGTCAACTGGCCTGATCCCCAACCCCGGTCCTCCTGGAGCCTAGATCACCAACCAAAGAATACACATCGAGGGACCCATGGTTTGGACCACATATGTAGCAGAGGAGGGCCTTGTTAGCCATCAGGGGGAGGAGAGGCCTCAATAAAGGGAATGTCAACGTGGGAATATGGGAGTGGGTGGGTTGTGGGAGGTGGAATCCCCTCATAGAGGTGGGGGAGTGGGAGGGGATAGGTGGTTTCCAAAGAGGAGACCTAGAAAGGGGGAAACATTGGAAATGTAAATAAAGTATCAAAAGTAATAAAAAATAAATAAAAAGTAATCTTAAAAATGAATTTAAAAAAAGTCTCCCAACAAAAATAAAAGGCCCATGGCTTTAGTGCATAATTCTATTAGACTTTCAAACAAGAGATAATATAAATACTCATCAAACTATTCCACAAAATAGAAACAAGAAGAATACTGCTGAACTCATTGTATGTACCCAACGTCACTCTATATCTAAACCCCATGAAGACTCAACAAACAAGAGAACTTTAATCAAATTTCTCTTATGAATATTGATGCAAAAATACTCAATAAAATACTTGCAAACTGAATCTAGGAACACATCAAAAATATCATTCTCCATGAGAAAATAAGTTTCATAATAGAGATGCAGGGATGGTTCAATATATTAACATCTATATACCGTGTAACCCACTATGTTAACAAACTGAAACAAACAAACAAACATCACATGATTGTCTCATTAGGTGCTGAAAAGCCATTGACAAAATCTGACTTTTTATACTAAAAACCTTAGAGAGATCAGGGACACAAGGCACATATCTAAATATAATTAAAGCAATATACAGCAAGCCAATAGCCAATATCAAACTAAATGTAGAGAAACTTTAACCAATTCTACTAAAATCAGGGACAAGGCAAGGCTGCTGATTCTCCCTCTATCTATTCAATATATTAATTGAAGTTCTAGCCAAAGCAAGGAGACTAATAATGAAGATTAAAGTGATTCAAATTGGAAAGAAAGATGTCAAAGTATCACTATTTGTGGAGGATATGATAGTATACAGCAGCAACCCCTTAAATTCTACCAGAGAACTCCTAGTGTTAATAAACACCTTCCCCAAAGTACCTTGATAAAAAATTTACTCAAAAAAATCAATAGTACTCCTTTATACAAATGATAAATTGTCAGAGATAGAAATTAGGCAAATAACTCCTTTATAATAGCCACAAATAATATAAAATATCTTGGTATAACTGTACCAAGCAAGTGAAAGATGTATATAACAAGAATTTCAAGTCATTGAAGAAAGAAATTGCAAAGATAGAAGATGAAAAGATTTCCCATGCTCATGTATTAGTAGGATTAACAGTGAAAGTGGACCTCTTACCAAAAGCAATGTACAGGTTCAATTCAATCCTCATCAGAATCTAACACAATTATTTATAGAACTTGACAAAGGAATTTTCAACTTCCTGTGGAAAAACAAAAAACCCAGAATAGCAGAAGCAATCATCCTGAACAATATACAAACTTCTGGAAGTATCACCATTCCTGACCTCAAGATATACTACAGAGTAATTAATAATAATAATAATAATAATAATAATAATAATAATAACTGCATGGTATTGGTATAGAAACAAACAAGTTGTTCAATGGAATCAAATTGAAGCTCCTGAAATAAACTAACATACCTATGACCACTTGAGTTTTGACAAAGAAAGCAAATCCATACAATGGAGAAACAAAGCATATTCAACAATTTTTGCTGGTCTAACTGGATGTCTGCATGTAGAAGAATGCAAATAGATCTATATCTATAATGCTATATAAAGACAACAACATAAAATCAGAAACATTCAATCTAATAGAATAGAAAGTGGGGAATAGCCTTGATAACATTGGAAAAGGAGACAACTTCTTGAACAGAACACCAATGACTCAGGCTCTAAAATCAACAATTGATAATTGGGACCTCATGAAATTGATAAGCTTCTATAAGGCAAAGGATACTCTTATTAGTGCAAAACAGCAGCATACAGATTGGGAAAGAATCTCCAACAACCCTACACCTGACAGAGGGCTAATATCCAAAATTTATAAAGAACTCAAGAAGTTAGACTTCAACAACTTAAGTAACACAATTAAAAATTAGTTACAGACCTAAACAGAGAATTCTTAACAAAGGAATCATGAATGACTGAGAAGCATTTAAAGAAATGTTCAAAGTCCTTATTCATCAGTGAGATGCAAATCAAAACAATTCTGAGATAAAAGAAAAAAGAAACCTCAAGAGATAGCACATGCCAGTAAGTATGTAAAGCAAAGGGAACATTCCTCTAATGGTAGTGGGAGTGCAAACTTGCACAACTACTTTGGAAATTAATTTGTCAGTTTCTGTGAAAACTTGAAATAGTTCTAACTAAAGACCCAGCTATACTACTCCTGGGCATATAGTCAAAAGATGTTCTACCACCCCACAACTTAGCCAGATACTGGAAACAACCTAGATGTCCCTCAACTGAAGAATGGATATAGAAAATGTGATATATCTACAGGGTGCAATACTACTCAGCTATTAAAACCAAACACACCATGAATTTTGCAAGCAAATAGAAAGAACTTGAAAATATCATCCTGAGTGTGGTAACCCAAACTCAAAAGGAGGATATTAATAATAAAATACAGGCTAGATAACCATGCTACACTCCATAGACCTCCCAAAAAAGCTAAAGAAGAAGAAAGGCTCAAGTAATGATGCTTGAATCTCAGAAGGGGGAATAAAATAGTTGAAGGAGGCAAATGGAGGGAGGGAATTGGTTGGGAGAATAATGGGAGAGGGGAGGTCAGGGTCAGGTGTGGGAATGGACAGGAGAAGTGGCTAGATGGCCATGAGAATGAATTGAAATGTGCAACTGGCAGGGGTGTTGAGGTGGGGATCATCTCCAAGATAAGACAGAGAGCTGGGATAAGAAAGGTGCCCATGAATTAATGAGGGTGACCTTAGCAGGGACTCACAGCATTGGAGATATAGAGCCTGAAGAAGCAAACTTCTGTACCCAGTCAGGAACCCCAGTGGAGCCATAGGAACACCAATCCACCCACAGAACCTTTGACCCAAAATTTACCCTGTCTACAAGAAATGCAGAGACAGTGATGGAGCAGAGACTGAGGGAATGGCCAACCAAAAACTAGTCCAACAGGAGACCTATCCCATGGGCAAGCATCAATTCCTGATAGACACTACTAATGATATGCTTTTATGCTTGCAAAGAGGAGTCTAGAATGGCTCTCTCCTGAAAGGTTCCACCCAGCAGCTGACTAAGACAGATGTAGAGACTCACAGCCAAACAGTTGGTGGGGCTTGTGGACTCTTAATGGAAGAGTAGAGGAAAAGACTGGGGGTCATGAAAGGGATAGGAATCTCACTGGAAGAACAACAGAGTCAACTAATCTGGACCCTTGGGGCTCTCAGAGACTGAACCACAAACCAAAGAGCAGACAGGGTGGGAACTAGCCTCCCCACCCCCTGAATATATATACCACATGTCCTAAACCACTGAAGCAGGGGTTATCCCAAAAGGTGTTACCTGTCTGTGAGATATGTTCTTTTATCTGGGCTGCCTTGTCTGGCCTCAGTGGGGGAGTATGAGCTTAGCCCTGTAGAGATTTTTTTGTGCCAGGGTTGGGTGATACCCAGGGAGGGCCTTTAACCTCTCAGAGGAGAAGGGGAAGGGTATATCAACTTATGGGGAAAGGATTGTAGGTGGAGGTGACAGGAAGGAGGGGCAGTGCGTGGGATGAAAATGAAAGACAAATGGATGGAGCATAATGCATTTTATATAGGTATGAAATTGTCAAAAGTAATGAAAAGGTAAACTTTGAAAAATATATGAAGTAGAATAAATATATTTATATTGACAGACAATGAGAACATATATATATATATATATATATATATGTGTGTGTGTGTGTGTGTGTGTGTATGTGTATGTATATATATGTATATATATATTCCCAATGGTCATTAGTTAAAAAATAAATCAGAAAGTCTACCAAATATTTTAAAGGCAATTTACATAGGTGAAAAATAGACATAATTTCTACCATGCACTTGTATAACTGGGATACCTGTGAAGAAGGGTTCATGCGTTGAAAGTTTAGTGATATTGAGAAATATTTGGAACATGAGGTCTAATAACATCTCTGATTTCAGAGATGGTTAAATAATTGAGTGCATGATTTGAAGGTAAAATGTAGTTGGAGAGTATAAGTTCCTAATAAACACTGTCCTTTGGAGAGTGCATCTCATCCTTATGCCCATTTTCCTTCAGGTTTCGGGATGTGAATATTCTCTTCTGTCACATGTATTTGTGAACATTATAATCTGCATCACCACAAAACCATTGTCATGGAGTCAGCTGACCATGCCTTGATGTCCCTGAATCACAATACGAGATGAATCTTTCCTCCTTAAGACATTTCCCTGTGGTACTCTAACTTAGAGTAAAGTGACTAACAAAATCTTTAACCTATTATTGGTCACTGTGATATCATCAATGACGCTTCTGTCACCATTTTCTGTGTCTGTGGGGGGGGGGGGAGGAAGGAGAGACAGGCAGAGTGAGACTCATAAAGCTCTATGACCAATGTTACAATTCAAATTTTTACATCCATAAATGGATATAAATTCATAATAGATGTCACTAAAATGGCACTCTTTCTGTTCTTTTAAAGCCCCTTTCTGTTATAAAACATATAAAAGGCTATTATTATAGTTCATTAGCAATGAATTTACTTTTTAAATTTTAATAGTTTTCAAAATGACCCTTTTAATTAAACTAGTATCATTGAAACTCTTCCAGAAGGGTAACAAAACTTCTTTTCATTATAATTCCCTTTTCTCACACATAAATATAATGAGCTGCAAACTGCACCAGGAGAAAATTTTAACATGCTTTGTATGGCATCTGCTGGTTAGGTATTTAAGCCACTAATTTTTTCTGATAATAATTTAATTATGTTCTGAGACCAATGAAATTATGACTGCACAGAGTTCATTTAAGCTTCTATTATATCATTTTTCACAAAATTTTAAATTATATTTAATTATTATTTGTAATGACTAACCAATGGATAAACCATATTTTTGTAAGTTAGAAATCCACATAAATAACTGTCTCTGAAAAACAAACAAACAAACAAATAACAAGAAGTCAACATATGGGAAACTATGACTGTGTCACTAAAGCCAGGCACAGGACACATGGATTTTTGCTTTGGATGAGTAGAAACAGAGGGTAGATAATTACATATCAAAGAATCTCCACTATTATGTTGATAAATGCTGCAGGATCTTCTGCCACCTCAGTCCCCTAATCAGATCAAATTCCTAGAGAAATCTCCTAAGAACACTAAATGCTTATGATATAAAAATAATCACGTTCCTTCCTCTCAACCTCCAAGATGCGTTTGTGAAAAAAACGCAACTTAAATTTTCCTTTTTTGTTTTAAGACTTATAGCTGGGTGCAGTGATATGCATCATTATTTCCAGCACATGGGAGGCAGAGGTAGTGAGATCTCTGTGAGTTTGAGGTCAGTCTGGTCTATATATTCAGTTCTAGGACACCTAGAGCTAAGTAGAGAGAGAGTGTATAAAACAAGAAGGAAGGGAGGGAGAGAGGAAGGAAGGAAGGAAGGAAAGAAGGAAGAAAGGAAGGAAGGAAGGAAGGAAGGAAGGAAGGAAGGAAGGAAGGAAGGAAGGAAGGAAGGAAGGAAAGATTATTTTCTTATACTGTATTTTGCCTGGCTGCATGCCTTGTATCACATAATGTACAGTGTCCATGGAGGCCCAAAGAAAACAGTGGGTCCTCTGCAATTGGAGTTCAGATTACTTGTTGTTAGATACTATACAGCTCCTGCAAACCAAACAAAGGTCCTCCGACAAGGCAGCAAGTACACTGAACCAAAGAGTTATTTCTCTAGCCCTGGAATTTTAGTTTTCTTATGCATTCATGCGTCTTTTATCTTTTACCTGCATACAATAGTAGGAAGTGGAGGTACTTCGTAATCTATTTGTATGGAATGATAAATCTCTCATTTAAAAAAAAAACTATAACGTGATTGGATAATTTCAAATACATCCACAACAACAAAATTATTCTTTTGAGATGGGTCTACTGAAGCCTGAATTGGCATAGAACTTCCTGACTTTATTTCCAAAGTGCTAGGCTTACAGGCATACATCACCATGCCTTATTTAGGAGAAAACCACTACAAATTTTCAAAGTACACTTAAGGAGCTATGTAATTTTGTATCACTGTAGCTAAAACATTTTGTTCAGTGAGTTTAAAAAGATCCGGCCAACTCCCTGTTAAACTTGTAAGATTCTTGCCAGTATAAAACACATCTGGGTAATTTATGGGTTACATAGTATCTCTATTAAATACTTAAGAGTGAAAAAAACTATAATGTGTTTTGAAAATTAATATTATAGGATTATTTTTTGATGTGTGTATGAAGAAATCATTTTTGTTTTTATTTACATTGCAGTACATGGAATTATATCTAAGTTAAGCATTGTACCATTGATCTATAATCCCGAACACTAACAGATGTAATTTTAAATTTCACCAGGAATAATGATTAACTGTCAACTTAACAAGATCTAAAATCTAGTATATTATCCTCTTGATATATCTTGGAAGAGTTCTAGTTTGGGAAACTGAACTAGGAAGACTTGTGCTCAATTTAAATAACTCAATTCCATGGGCTACAGTCACTGACAGAATAAAAAGGAGAACCAGTGGGGCACCTGGATTAACCTCTTTGTTTCCTGAATGTGGACGCAATCTTACCATGTCTTTGCTCTGCTGTCTCCATGACTTCCTCCCTGAAAGTTCTTTAACCAGATATTTTGTGACTAGAGTGTGAACAATATATTATTCTCCTTAATAATACACACTAAAATAATTAGGAAAGTTTACATAACCTTAATGGCATTGTCTTATAGTGAGATAAAAAGTCATTTACATTTTTGGTTGCTGTTGTACAGGAAAGCATTTCTACCTCTAAGAATTGCTATCAAAGCTGAAGAACAGAATAAAATAGAAAAACTTCTACCATATAACTAAGAAATGGAAAATAATATCCCAAAGATATAGGGACATTTCCTCACAATGAAATATACCAATATTATAAAATGTAAGAGTGAACAGTATAGATGATCAATAGCACTGAGATATAATCCCATGTCCTGATAAACATTATTTTAAAATTCACGAGGAATGATAGTTATTATTGATTGCCAACTTAACACAACCTAGAATCACCTATGATATAACTCTATTTACATGTCTGGGAGTAATTTCTAGATTGAAAATTTCAAGATTGAAAATTTCTCAACTGTGCTGAGAAGACATCATAAATGTGTTATTTTCTTCTGATATAGTTTATACATTAGAACTATTTGAAGCTGTATTGATTTGAATTGGATCAATTTAGTTATTTTTTTAGGACAGCTGCTTACTTTATAACACTTACTTCACTAATTTCTACCGATTTATTTTTCTCATAAATTTGAACATTGGAGGGGGCTCAGCTGAGATGGCACACCTATGTACTATATAACATTAGAAGAAGTAACTCAGAAATATAGACATGGAAGGTAATTGGTCCACATAATGAGAAAGTTTATGGGCTTGAGCTGGATCATTAGGCTACGGCCTATGACCCAGTTGAGTGTGTTGAAAACATAGCAGTTGTATTCTAAAAACATAACTCCAGGAAGTAAAAGAGAAGTAGATGCTGACTTCTGATTTAGGTATATAACACAAATCCTGCTATATTTATTTATTAAGTCCATCACAAGAGACTATTTAGGATTAGGGCATCAATACTTGCAAATAGGATTTCAAGTTCAGAATACATGAAGAACATATGAGAAAGAAGTTACAGTAGTACCATGTCTTCAAATATGCCAATCAACCATTGATTCTTTTCTTTATTTTCCTTTTATCTTCTTCCTTGCTAATTTTATTCCTCTTTCAACTTACTTTATGTATAAATTCCTTACCTGTTATGTATTCCGCCTTTGATCTTCATTCTTGCTGTCTATATTCCCCTTTCATCATTTATTGTTACATTATCTATATCTTGTTTACCTGTTATCTATTCAAAAAATCATGATTGGAGAATCACTTTGTTTGGAGGTGTTACAGTTTATAATATGTCATTATTCCTACAAAATGACTGATAGTTCATAAATAATTGCTTTCTTTCATCTACACATAACCATAAAATAATATACATAAAATAATACACATAAAATAATTACACATACAATATACATAAAACACATACACATAAAATAATTATGGATAGAAATTTTCCAGGGATTAAGTGGATTGTCTTATGAGTGTCAGTTCTTTACCTACATATAATTTCCTAATAGAAGATATAAAGATAATCAATATACTAATCAAATTAATATAAATATATTAATTGTCCTTGTTGTTTACTGTGCTGAAATGACAGAATTGTTCTTTGTTGGTGACAAGTTTGGCATTTGGCAGAAACAAATCCAGGTAGGTCTGACAGGTAATTCTTAGAATGTAGTTGTCAGGCCTATGTATAATCTTTTCCTATATACTACATATGTTACCTCATCTAGCATTTGACCCTTCTCTTTCAGCTTTCATAAGGGATTTCACACATAGCCATATGTTTCTAGCCAGGTAGAGTCAGTATTCCTTCACTGGTAGTTCAAGAAAGAGTCTAAGCTAAGCAGCTATGAACTGTATTTATGCCTACAGGTCCTGCATTTATGTTGTGAAGCTGTTGCTGGGTCTCTGCAAACTTGTGACTAAGTAGTTTGGAGACTATGATTAGCAGGTTGACTAAATTATCCCCAGTACCTTGTGATTTAAAAAAAAAATCTCTGATTCTTTCAAAATCTACTAGTACTCCATGTGTTATTTTCAAAATATAAATAATACTCTCCTAAAGAAGCCATAATCTATATAAGGTAAAACCAATTACAAAGAAATATAACATATACATTTAACACTGACTATCTTATTCAGTCTTGGCATAAACTCCATATAACATTATTTCTCTATTTCATTCCTTGTTTCAATAACAGAGTTGGCCATACAGCTCATACAGCTGTTTAAAATGTGCTACATCTGGATCTGCATTACACTCAGCACTAACACCTTACGTGGGCTTGTATACAGTGAATAAATCTACTTGTTCAACCAACCTAAAAAATTCTTGTCTTCATCATGGCATGCTCAAGGTCCAATTTTTTTTTAATTTTTATTTTTGGATATTTACTTTATATAGATTTCAAATGTTTTCCCCTTTGGAAAGCCCCTATTCTATTCTCCCTCCCTTGCCTCTTTGAGGGTGCTCCCCACACCCACCCACTCCCATCTTCCCTCCATAGCATTCCCTTACACTGAGGCATCTAACACCCTCAGGCCCAAGGGCCTCTCCTCCCCCTGATGGCCAACAAGGCCCTCCTCTGCCACCTATGTGGCCAGCACCATGGGTCCCTCAATGCATATTCTTTGGTTGGTGGTCCAGTCTCCGGGAACTCCGAGGGGTCTGCAAATCCTCAGCTCCTTCAGTCCCTTCTCTAACTTCTCCATCAGGGACCATACACTCAGTCCAATGGTTGGTTGTGAGCATCCATCTATGTATTTGTCAAGCTCTGCATAAACCTCTCTGGAGACAGTTTATCATGCTCCATCAGCCAGCACTTCCCAGCATCCACAAGAACGTCTGGGTTTGGTGGCTATATAGGGGATGTATTCCCAGGTGGGGCAGTATCTGGATGGCCTTTCCTTGAGTCTATGCTCCATACTTAATCTCAATATTTTCCCATATGAGTATTTTGTTCGCTCTTCTAAGAAACACTGATGCATCCACATTTTGATCTTCCTTCTTCTTAGACTTCATATGGTCTGTGAATTGAATCTTGGGTATTGCAAACTTTTGAGCTAATATCCACTTATCAGTGAGTACATATCGTGTTTTTTCTTTTGTGACCAAGTTACCACACTCAGTATATTTTCAAGTTCCATCGTTTTGCCTGTGAATGTCATGAAGTCATTTCTTTCTAATAGATGAGTAGTATTCCATTGTGAAAATGTACCATATTTTCTGTATCCATTCCTCTGTTGAGGGACATCTGGGTAGTTTCCAACTTCTGGCTAATATAAATATGGCTACTATGAACATAGTGGAACATGTGTCCTTATTACATGTTGGAGCACTTCTGGGTATATGCCCAGGAGTTGTATAGGTAGGTCCTCAAGTAGTACTATATTCAATTTTCTGAGGATCTGCCAAACTGATTTCCAGAGTAGTTGTACCAGCTTGAAATCCCACTAGCAATGTAGGAGTGTTTCTATTTCTCCACATCCCTGCCAGCATCTGCTGTCACCTGAGTTTTAAACCTCAGCCATTCTGACTGGTGTGAGGTGGAATCTCAGTGTTGTTTTGATTTGCATTTCCTTGATGACTAAGGATGTTGGACATTTCTTTAGGTGCTTCTCAGCCCTTCGAGTTTCCTTAGTTGAGAATTCTCTGTTTAGTTCTGTTCTCCATTTTTTATTAGGGTTATTTGGTTGTCTGGAATCTAACTTCTTGAGTTCGTTGTATATATTGGATATTAGTCCTCTATCAAATGTAGGATCGGTAAAGGTCTTTTCCCAATCTGTTGGTTGCTATTTTGTCCTTTTGACAGTGTCCTTTACCTTACAGAAGCTTTGCAATTTCATGAGGTTCCATTTGTCAATTCTTGATTTTAGAGCATAATCTATTGAAGATCTGTTCAGGAACTTTCCCCTTGTGCCAATGTGTTCAAGACTTTTTCCCACTTTCTCTTTTATTAGATTCAGTGTATTTGGTTTTTTGTGGAGGTCCTCGATCCACTTGGACTTGAGTTTTGTACAGGAAGATAGGAATGGATCAATTTGCATTCTTCAACATTTTGATCATGAGTTGAACCAGCACCATTTGTTGAAAATGCTGTCTTTTTTCCACTGGATGGTTTTAGCTCCTTTGTCAAAGATCAATTGAATGTGTGTAGGTTCATTTCTGGGCCTTAAATTCTATTACATTGATCTTCCTGCCTGTCTCTGTACCAATATCTTGCAGTTTTTAATCACTATTGCTCTGTAGTACAGCTTGAGGTCAGGGATGCTGATTCCCCCTGAAGTTCTTTTATTGTTTAGAATAGTTTTTACAATCCTGGTTTTTTTGTTATTCCAAATGAATTTGAGAATTGCTCTTTCTAATCCATGAAGAATTGAGTTGGAATTTTGATGGGGATTGCATTGAATCTGTTAATTCCTTTTGGCAAGATGGCCATTTTTACTATATTCATCATGCCAATCCATGAGCATGGGTGATCTTTTCAACTTCTGAGGTGTTCTCTGATTTCTTTCTTCAGAGACTTGAAGTTTTTGTCACACAGATGTTTTACTTGTTTGGTTAGAGTCACACCAAGATACTTTATATTGTTTGTGACTATTGTAAATGGTGTCATTTCCCTAATTTCTTCTCAGCCTGGTTATCCTTTGAGTATAGGAAGGCTACTGATTTGTTTGAGTTAATTTTATATCCGGGCACTTTGCTGAAGTTGTTTATCAGATATAGGATTTCTCTGGTGGATTTTTTCGGGTCACTTAAATATAAGATCATATTATCTGCAAATAGTGGTATTTTGATTTCTTCCTTTCAAATTCTATCCCTTTGGCCACATTTTTTTGTCTAATTGCTCTAGCTAATACTTCAAGTCCTATATTGAATAGATAGAGAAAGAGAGTGAAGCCTTGTCTAGACCCTAATTTTAATGGGATTGCTTTAAGTTTCTCTCCATTTAGTTTGATGTTGGCTACTAGTTTGCTGTATATTGCTTTTATTATGTTTAGGTATGGGCCTTGAATTCCTGATCTTTCCAAGTCTTTTATCCTGAAGAGATGTTGAATTTTGTCAAATGCTTTTTCAGCAACTAATGAAATGACCATGTGGCTTTTTTCTTTGAGTTTGTTTCTTTGTGGCTTTTGTGTGTGTGTGTGTGTGTGTGTGTGTGTGTGTGTGTGTGTGTGTGTGTGTGTGTGTGTGTTTATGTAGTGCATTTCTGGGTATTGAACCATCCCTGCATCCCTCAGATGAAGCCTTGTTCATGATGGATGGTTGTTTAGAGGTGTTCTTAGATTTGGTTTGCGAGAATTTTATTGACTATTTTTGCATCAATATTCATAAGGGAAATTGATCTGAAGTTTTCTTTCTTTGTTGGGTCTTTGTGAGGTTTTGGTATCAGTGTAACTGTGGTTTCATAGAATGAACTGGGTTGTTTTCCTTCTGTTTCTATTTTGTGGAATAGATTGAAGAGTATTGGTATTATGTCTTCTTTGATGGTCTGATAGAATTCTGCACTAAACAATCTGATCCTGGGTTTTTTTGGTTGGGTGACTTTTAATGACTGTTTCTATTTCTATCGGGTTTATGGGAGTGTTTAGATGGTTTATCTGATCCTGAATTAGCATTGATATTTAGTATATGTCAAGAAAATTGTCCATTTCATCCAGATTTTCCAATTTTGTTGATTATAGACTTTTGTAGTAGGATCTGACGATCTTTTAAATTTTCTCAGAATCTGTTGCTACATCTCCCTTTTCATTTCTGATTTTCATAATTTGGATACTGTCTCTGTGCCCTCTGGTTAGTCTGGTTAAGGTTTTATCTATCTTGTTGATTTTCTCAAAGGACCAGCTCCTGGTTTTGTTGATTCTTTGTATAGTTCTTTTTGTTTCTACTTAGTTGATTTCAGCCCTGAGTTTGACTATTTCCTGCCATCTACTCTTCTTGGGTATATTAGCTTCTTTTTGTCCTAGAGCTTAACAGGTGTGCTGTTAAGCTGCTATTGTATGCTCTCTCCAGTTTCTTTATGGAGGCACTTGGAGCTATGAATTTTCTTCTTAGCACTGCTTTCATTGTGTCCTATGAGTTTGGGTATATTGTATTTCATTTTCATTAAATTCCAGGAAGTCGTTATTTTCTTTCTTTATTCTTTCTTTGACCAAGTTAGCATTGAGTAGAGTGTTTTTCAGCTTATATGTGTATGTGGACTTTCTATTGTTTTTGTTGCTATTGAAGACTAGACTTAATCTTAGTGATCTGATAGGAGGCAAGGGATTATTTGAATCTGTTAAATCCATTTGGTCCATAACTTCTGTTAGTTTCACTGTGTCTCTGTTTAGTTTGTATTTCCAAGATCTGTCCATAGATGAGATTGGGGTGTTGAAGTCTCTCACTAATATTGTATGAGGTGCAATGTGTGCTTTGAGCTTCAGTAAAGTTTTTTTTATTACTGTGGGTGCCTTGCTGTTCCTGGGGAAAGCTGCAGCTGGCTCTGGAGTTCCCAGGCTCTGGGCATTGCAGACACCTCTGGATGCTGTGGGAGAGCTGGGAACAAATGGGGCTGCAAAGCGCAGCTGACGTCCTGCTGTGGGACCCGGTTGGCAGCTTGGGTGCCAGCTAGCTGTTTTGACTTGAGTGAATGACAGCTGTCTGGAAGTGCTGAGATGCCTTCGGTGAGAGATTAGGTGCATGACTCCTTAATCAAAGGCTGGATCCCTTGCTTCCCACAGCTGATCAAGCAGTCCATATTTCTAAGATATTTATTGTCATTGTGGAGAGTGGCATGGGTGAGATTGTACCAGGCAACCTTTGGGAGGGAGAGGCAAAAATATTAACTGGAAAAGGGCATGGCTAAGCCTCTAGGTGTCTCATTAACATGGGGATGGCTTGGGGCTGCATGGTCATGCCTCTACCTGTGGCAGGGCTTGGGGGACTTGACCCCTTTTTATGTGACCAAATGTGACAGACCTATGGAGAGATGTAGTCACATGTTAGAAGCTGTATTCTAGGAGCTTTGGCAAATATCTGCCATCCCTTATAGGCTGAAGACAGCCTATTGGGCCTTCAGCATTCATACCTTAACTTTACCAGAAAACAGACTGCCAATCACGGTCCAGCACATCTTAGTAGATTTTTTTCCTTTGATGAACATGAAGTGTCCTTCCTTATCTTTTTTGGTAACTTTTGTTTGAAATTAAATTGTAATCAATATTAGAATTGTAATTTCAGCTTGTTTCTTGGGAACATTTGTTTGGAAAATTGTTTTCCCACCTTTTACTCTGAAGTATGCAGCAACATGCTGGGTCCTGATTACATAACCAGTCTGTTAATCTATGTCTTTTTATTGGGGGATTGGGTTCCCTGATATCAAGGGATATTAAAAAAAAGGATTGCTGCTTCCTGTTATTTTTGTTGTTAGAGGTGGAATTGTGTTTCTGTGGCTATCTTCGTTATGGTTTGTTGAATGATTTCTTTCTTGCTTTTTCTAGAATATAGTTTCCCTCCTTGTGTGGAGTTTGCCATCTATTATTCTTTGTAGGGCTGAATTTGTGGAAAGATCTTGTGTAAATTTGTTTTTCTCACAGAATATTTTGGTTTATCTATCTATGTTAATTGAGAGTTTTGCTGGGTACAGTAGCCTTGACTGGCATTTGTGTTCTGTTAGGGTCTGTATGACACGTGCCCAGGAGCTTCTGGTTTTTAGAGTCTCGGTTGAAAAGTATGGTGTAATTTTGATAAGTCTGCCTTTTTCCCTTGACATTTTTCCCTTACTACTTTTAATATTCTTTCCTTGTTTTGTGCATTTGGTGTTTTGATTATTATGTGACAGGAGGAATTTAGTTTCTGGTCCAATCTATTTGGAGTTCTATAGGCTTCTTGTATGTTAATAGGCATCTCTTTCTTTGGGTTAGGGGAGTTTTCTTCTATAATTTTGTTGAAGATATTTACTGGACCTTAAGTTGGGAATCTTTACTTTCTTTTATACCTATTATCCTTAGGTTTGGTCTTCTCATTTTGTCCTGGATTCCTGGATGTTTTGGGTTAGCAGCTTTTTGTATTTTGCATTTTCTTTCACTGTTGTGTTGTCTATGGTATCTTATGCACCTGAGATTCTCCCTTCTATCTCTTGTATTATCATGGTGATACTTTCATCTACGACTCCTGTTCTCCTTCATTAATTTTCTATCTCCAGTGTTATCTCCTTTTGTGATTTCTTTATTGTTTCTATTTCCATTTTTAGATTCTGAATGGTTTGTTTCAATTCTTTCATCTGATTTGTTGTATTTTCCTGTAATTCTTTAGGAGATTTTTGAGTTTCTTCTTTAATGGCTTCTACCTGTTTACCCGTGTTCTTCTGTATTTCTTTAAGAGAGTTATTTATATCTTTTTAAATGTCTTCTATCATCATCATGAAATGTGATTTTAAATCTGAATCTTGCTTTTCCAGTGTGAGGGGTTATCTAGGACTTACTGTAGTGGTAGAACTGTGTTCTGATGTTGCCAAGTAGACTTAGTTTCTATTGCTTAGGTTCTTGAGCTTGCCTCTTGCCATCTGGTTATCTATTGTGTCAGTTGGTCTTGGCTGTCTCTGACTGGAGATTGTCCCTCCTGTGGGCCGGTGAGCCTGTGAACCTGTGAGCCTGTGATGTTATATATGTTAGCACTCCTGGGAGACCAGCTCTCTCTTGGTTGGATTTGGGTGTGGGGAACTGTGGCACAGACTTAGCTTCGGGGTGCTGATGTAAACTGGAAGGATCCTGTCCCTGGGTACTCAGCAGTTCCTGTGTCAGGTGGGCTCCTGGTAGGTCCCTCTTTGTACAGTTATTGGAGCAAAAGTGGTGGTCTCACTTGTGAAGTTAGGAGTGACAGTACTCCTGGGAGACCAGCTCTCTCCAGGTGGCATTTGGGTATGGAGAACTGTGGCATAGTCTTAGCTCCAGGGTGACAGGACGTCTCCTGCCCCTGACTGCTCAGAGGTTCCTGTGCTCTGTGCATTCCTGGCAAATTCCACTTTGGCCAGTTATTGGAACAATGGTAACACCTGTGAAGTTAGGAGTGCCAGCACTCCTGGGAGACCACTACTCTCCAGGCTGAATTTTGGTAAGGAGAGGTGTGGCACAGCTTTAACTCTGGGGTGAAGATGGAGACCGGAAGGCCTTTACCCCATTTTTAAATAGGGTTACTTGGTTCCCTGGAGACTACCTTCTTAAGTTCTTTTATATTTGGTATTTTAGCCCTCTGTTGGATATAGGGTTGTTAATGATATAAGGTTTTCCCTCCAAAAAGAGAACTTCAGACCAATTTCCCTCATGAATATTGATGCAAAAATACTCAATAAAACTCTTGCAAACTGATTCTAAGAACACATCAAAATGATCATTCACAATGGTCAAGTAGGCTTCATCCCAGGGATGCAGAGATGGTTTTATATATGAAAATCCATCAACATAATCCACTATATAAACAAACTCAAAGGGAAAACCACACACATCCTCATCTCATTAGATGCTGAAAAAGTCTTTGACAAAATACAGCACCCCTTCATGCTAAAAGTACTGGAGAGATAAGGAATACAAAGTCCATACCTAAATATCATAAAAGCAATATACAGTAAGCCAATAACCAACATCAAACTAAATGGAATGAAACTTGAAGCAATCCTACTAAAATTAGTGACAAGACAAGGCTGCACACTCTCCCTCTGTCTATTCAGTGTAATACTTGAAGTTCTAGCCAGAGCAATTAGGCAACAAAACAAGATCAAAGTGATAGAAATTGGAAAGGAGGAAGTTAAAATATCATTGTTTGTGGATGATATGATTTATATACACCTGTGTATGTAAGTGACCCCAAAAATCCATAAAAGAGTTCCTATAGCTGATAAACAACTTCAGCAAAGTGACTGGATACTGAATTAACTCCAGCAAATCAGTATCTTTTCTCTGTGCAAAGGATAGGTGGGCTGAGGAAGAAATTATGGAAATGACACCCTCTACAATAGTCACAAATAACATGAAATATCTTGGTGTGACAGTAACCAAGCAAGTGAAAGACTTGTATGACAAGAACTTCAAGTCTCTAAAGTAAGAAATTGAAGAAGATCTCAGAAAATGGAAAGATCTCCCATGTTCATGGTTTGGCAGGATTAAAATAGTAAAAATGGCCATCTTACCAAAAGAAATCTATAGATTCAAAGCAATCCCTATCAAAATTCAAACTCAATTCTTCACAGAGATAGAAAGAGCAATTATCAAGTTTATCTGGAGTAACAAAAAACTCAAAATAGCAAAAATCATTCTTAACAATAAGGGAACTTCTGAAAGAATCACCATCCTTGACCTCAGACTTTACTACAGAGCAATAAAAACCACATGGTATTGGTATAGAGACAGACAGGTAGATCAATGAAATAGAACTAAAGACCCAGAAATGGACCCACACACCTATGATTACTTGATGTTTGCCAAAGGAGCCAAAACCACTGGGAAAAGATAGCATTTTCAACAATGGTGCTGGTTCAACTTGAGGTCAGCATGTAGAAACATGCAAATTGACCCATTCTTATATCCTTGTACAAAGCTGAAGTCCAAGTGGATCAAGGACCTCTGCATAAAACCAGATATGATGAATCTAATAGAAGAACAAATGGGAAAGAACCTCAGATACATTGGCACAGGGGAAAATTTTCTGAACAGAACACCAATGCTGTAAGATCAAGAATTGACAAATGGGACCTCATAAAATTGAAAAACTTCTGTAAGGTAAAGGACACTGTTAATAGGAACATCCTATCTTTTTATAGTTTAGCCATCTCTCTAGCCCAGGAACCATGTTTATGAAGTAATGGATAAAGTTTTTGTTCAATTTAATCTTCTCTTGTACTTGACATATCTACATTTTTGTTCATCCATAGTTGATCCTCTTACAGCATTTCATGAAAAGCTTGACATTTGCCCATCAAGTTTGAATGATTTCCAGTATTTTCTTTTAAATTTGTAATTCAGCCTCAGTTTGTATCAGACTCCCCGTTTCCCTTGCTCACTTGTCCCATTTTTAAAAGATTCTTTCCCTAGTGTCCTCTTATCTTTATGAAAAAAGTAATTAAAACAATGTTTTTTTTTACATGCATTTGTTATTACCTTTTCATCTAAAGTTACTTTGTACAGAAATTGTCCACAAAACTATGATGTTATCCTGTTTGTAAGCACACCATGGCATCAGTAATAGTCAAGCCTTGGGGTCTCCCTTGAGCTGGATCCCCATTTGGTCCTGTCACTGGAGCTCCTTTCCCTCAAGCTCTTCTCCATTTTTGCCCCTGAAGTTCTTTCTTTCAGGAACAATACTGGATCAGAGTTTTTGACTGTGGGGTGACTACCCTCTCCCATCACTTGATATACTGACTTTCTACTGGAGATTGATTCTACAAGTTCCCTCTCCCCACTGTTGGACATTTCATCTAAGATACCTCCCTTTGATTCCTGAGAGTTTCTCACCTCCCAAGTCTCTGGTATATTCAAGAGGGTCCCCCACCTCTGACCTGCCGAGGTTGCCTCTTTCCATTCTGCTGGCCCTCTGAGCTTCAGTCCTGTTTCCATCCCCCATCCCCCCAATATCTGACCATGTTCCCTTCTCCCCCTCCCTGTCCCTATTACCACCCAGGTCCCTCCCTGCCTGCCTCACCGTCCCCATGATTGATTTATTCTCCTTCCTAAGTGGGACTGAGACAACCTCACTTGGGCCCTTCAGCTTGTTAACCTTGAGTTCTGTGGATTGTATCCTGCATAGTCTGTACATTTTAGCTAACATTCATTTATTAGTGAGTGCATACCATGCATGTTCTTTGGGGTCTGAGTTACCTCTTTCAGGACAATATTTTCTAGTTCCCTCCATTTGCCTGAAAAACTCAGGATGTCCTTGTTCTTAATAGCTGAGTAGTATTCCACTGTGTAAATGTACCACATTTTCTGTATCCATTCCTCTGTTGAGGGTCATCTGGGTTGTTGCCAGCTTCTGGCTATCACAAATAAGGCTGTGATGAACATAGTGGAACACATGCCCCTGTGGCACGGTGTGGCATCTTTTTGGTATGTGCCTAAGAGTGATATAGCCCTCCAAAGGCCAAACAAACAGTCATATGCAGATATTTATACCTAACCAATGGGCAGAAGCCAGTGACCTCTGTGGTTGAATTAGGGAAAAGCTGGATGAAACTGAGGAAGAGGATGGCCTTATAGGAAGACCAGCAGTCTCAACTTACCTGTACCCCTGAGATGTCTCAGACACTGTGCTACCAACCAGGCAGCATTCATCAGCTGACATGGTGATATCCCCCAACACATATACAGTAGACGACTGCCTGGTCTGGACTCAAAGTGAGAAGATGCACCTAACCCTCAAGAGACTTGCGGCCCCAGGTAGTAGGAAGGTCTGGTGGGGTGGGGGCATCCTTTTGAAGACAGAGGGGAGGAGGTGTGGGTTGAAAAACAGTCAAAGGGCAGACCAGAAGGTGGATAAAGACTGGACTGTAAAAAAAGATAAAGAATAAAAATAATTTAAAAAAACTATGATGTTCTAACAAATATAGATGAATTCACATTTTCTGTTTTATACTATCAAGTCTTAATTTGATGTAAGCAAAGCCTTTAACAAACTCTGGGACATAAACATAAACAGACTTGAGACAAACTATCTTTATCCTTAGTGAATAAATAATGCCTCTAACTTAAAAAATGATTAATTAAACCATTCTGAAGATTTTGAGTAAATATAATCAGAAATAAAATTCATTGATAATTAACATGAATACTAATTTGTTTAGTTTCCATATCTGTAAGAGAGACTTTACCAAGCATAAGCCACAGTTCTTATGTCGCAAGTTACCCATAGAAGATTCACACAACAGAGTTGTTGGAAAAAATATGAGTCATTCCACTTGAAAGAATGATTTGTTCTATCCTGAAATTCAGAGCTCTGGGATTCAATTGACAGAGACTGATTTGAGAACTGTTCAAAGTAATTTAAGGCTTTCTGATGTTCCAAAGCTACTTCATCATTGTCCACTAGATTAGCATACCCATTTTCACAAAAACACTAATGACTTTCTAGTTAAATAATGAAAATTATTCAGCATTAACTCTATTGCATATATTTTGACTTTCAAATATGTTTTGATCATGCTATATCAATAATGATGGTTTTGGCTCCTCCCAAAATGTAAGTGTAGAAGAGATGGGTTTTTCCCTTATCTTTACTATATTTTTCTTTCTGTTTCTCTTTTAAATAAAATTAATCTATAGCCACATATGATTTGTAATGATTCTGCTTCAATGATACTGTCATTGATATTTTGTGCATAGCTTTCTTTCTGCATTCTTTATTCATTTTATTTTTTCTTCTCTCAGCCTTTCTTCTTGTTGGTCCCTCCCATTTCCTCTCTCTGTATGATTAGTCTCTGGAGCCCCTAGCTTACCCAGTACTATGTCTTTCATTTGAACTCATCTATGGTAATTTCCTTTTCCAATTTTCCATATTTCTTCCATTATTGATGAAACTAAATATAGCAGCAAATATGCTAAATTTTAAATATATCAGAATATGATATAGTATAACTGGGAGACAGAAACATAAGCATGAACAACAAAACATAACAAATATAGAGACCTATGTTTTCTTTTTAATTATGTATTCATTTACATCACAAATGTTTTGTCTCCATTCCTGCCCCCCCTCTTCCAGAGTTCTTCACCCCATACGTTGTCCCATTGACCTCTGAGAGGGAAACCCCCCCCATCCCAACTGGCATTCCCCTTCTCTGGGGCATTTGTCTCTACAGGATTTGACACACCATCTACCACTGGAGACAGACAAGGTAGACAATCCTCAGCTACTGGTGTCAGGGGCTTCACACCAGTCTTAGGTTGGTAGCTTAGTCTCTTGGAGTCCAGGTTAGTTGACATCACTGGTCTGCCTGTGGGGTTGCCACTCCCTTCAGCACCTTTAACCCTTCCCCTAATTCTTCCATAGGGGTCTTTTACCTCTTTCCAATGATTGGCTGTAAATATTTGCATTTGTAGCAGTTAGCTGTTGGTAGAGTTTTTCAGAAGACAGTCATGCTAGGTTCTTGCCTGCAAGCAGATCATGGCATCAATAATAGCATCAGGGTTTGGTGTCCTTCTATGGGATGCATCCTAAGTTGGGCTGATCACAGGATGGTGTTTCCTTCAGTCTCTCCTCTGTTTTTGTCCTGCATTTCTTTAGACAAGAACAATTCTGAGTCAAACATTTTGAAGGGGTAAGTTGGTAACTCCATCCTTCCACTGGGGGCCGTGTCTATCAACTGGAGGCAGTCTTTTCAGGTTCCATCTCACCACTGTTGGGCATTTTGCTTAAGGTCATCCTGATTGAGTCTTGGAAACCTCTCACATCCCATGTCACTCGTACTTTCTATAGATTCTCTTCATTCCCCACTACCCAGAACTACATATTTCCATTCATTCTTTTGGCCCTCTAGTCTTCTCTCCTGTTCTCCATCCCCCAAAATTCTAAATAATTAGGCTATCTTTATCTTCCTATTTTGTATAATGCTGTGTTAGCATTTATTTTTCCAGTATCATTTATTACTATTTACCCATAATTCAGAGTAATACATTTCTCTTAAAATCTTAAATTTGCTAGTAGATTTTATATTTTTCCTTAATTTCTGTTTTTAATTTGACTGAATATCTTGGACTTGGCAGCCAATATTAATCATGAGGTTACTTTAGATATCCAAGCAACATATATTTAAACTCATGGGGGGAGGGAAAGAGAAAAAATATCCTATTAATTTTGGCATCATTGATCATGTTTATTAGTATCAGTTTGGAATCACTGTCCTAGACATTATAAAAGTCACTTTTCTCAGAGATTGATTCTATGGAAATACTAATTTTGGTGAAGAGTTAATGTCTAGGTTATTCAGGTATAGTTTTTGTGATGAGACTTTGGAATATGGCAGTGTTTCATGATAAAGAAATCTTGTCTTCTGTTTGTTGAATGGATGTTTGTATCTCTGTTTATTGACAAACTGACTTGTCTAGTTGTACAGCAGATGAATATATTCTGAGATTCAGTCTTGGGAAGGTCAGTGCTAATATTCAATAGAATATCCAAAGTACTTCTGCCTCATCTTGCGCTATGCAAGTTTCTTAAGCCTAAGGCAGACCTTTTATTTTTTTCCTTTTACCATCAATTATTATTTCTTATTAAACCAAAATCTCATAAGATGAAATAAAATTACTTTCCTCTGAGTCTTTACTCTGGAGAAAACAGTTGTGAAAAGAATACAGTGACCTGAGATGGTCTGACTCTATGACAGGCTGCAAACTAGCAGGTTAGGAGACCAGAACTCAGTTTCTACTTCCTAGAACTGTAATTCAGTTGCTAGTACAGCCACAGGCTTATGTAAAAGGGATCCTTCCCCAGCTTGCAAAAGGACAGTTAGTAAAGCCTGTGGCCAATAGGTTGCAAGCAAAAATAGGCAAGTATAATTGAAGCAAGACCTTAACCAATCAGCATCACCCAGACCCCAAGAATTAGAACCCACCAATCAAGATAAAGATCACCTATCTCCCTCCCACTTTTAATGGTTCTCTGCTTGACTTTAAAACTAAATCTGCGAATTCAGAAGGGGTCCTTCCATCCAGGTAGAACTGGCCCCTGCATGCAGGAATTTGCTCAATTAATGCTCTTTGCTTTTGCATATTATTTGGTGTGGAGTAATCATTCTTCAGTGATGCACAGACTGTAACAGTTGAAGATAGGCTATAATATATTGTATAAAATATCTAGAAAATAACATGAAATAGTATTTGTATACAGGCTTCTAACACTTCACTTTGTGTTCTGGCTCCCAGGCCAACTTTTAAACTGTAGAATTTTAAACTTTTTTATATCTAAATTGCTTTGTCAGTTGTGGGATTTCGATTTTTTCTTCATCCTCACTTTTAGAGACATTGACATATTGCTTTTACTGAGTTATAATTATAGACATTTATAATTTATTTCAAAACGCTAGGATTTCATTACAACTTTTTGTAAATATATGAGAGTTGCTAGGCCAAGAATCAACACTAAGAAGTTGCTAGGATATGAAATTCCTAGAAGATTCTGTCCCTAATTTATGCAATTTATATAATAAATACTGTTTTATTTTCAGAAATAAACTACCATTATGAAATGTTTTGATGCAATATAGGTAAGAGTTTGAAGATGTGTATATTTTGCTTCTACAATGTTTCTATGCTCCATAGTCATTATCTTAAAAGTTCAATTTCTGAGTGGAAACCATTGGGGAAGATGCTATTTTTTTCCCATCAATGTTTTTCATGACACAGTTCCCCTAGGGTTTGTATTTGAATAGTAAAATATCTCAGAATTTTCTGAAATAATTCTTCAATATTGCTATCCTCAAAACTTCCCACACTGTAGAAATTTCTGAAATTGGAATTCTACAATGAGGCCCAAGAGCAATAGCTTTAATTATCAAAAGAATCAGCCTTTCCTCTATTCCACAATTTGTTCTGTTGGGTCCTGCACATAGTTACTAATTTCTTGCAGCATAGTAAAGTCTCCCTTGAATGAGGATACTTTCACTCTGCTACTGCAGACTACCCCAATTAAAGCTGGATTCATTCTGTACTACATGCTATATGTGTGTGTGTGTGTGTGTGTGTGTGTGTGTGTGTGAGAGAGAGAGAGAGAGAGAGAGAGAGAGAGAGAGAGAGAAAGAGAGAGATCTTAATCATTCCTATA
Source organism: Uromys caudimaculatus (assembly GCA_028551405.1). NCBI lineage: Eukaryota > Metazoa > Chordata > Mammalia > Rodentia > Muridae > Uromys > Uromys caudimaculatus. The sequence continues at coordinate 91,339,225 of CM052711.1, read as the reverse complement.
GGAGTATGAAAATTGAAGTTAATTTATTTAAAAAATTATTTTACATATCTAAATGTGCATTTATATTTATATGCATTCATTTGCATACATACTATTCTTCATTTGCTTACATACTGTTCAAAACATGTTGAAAGAGAGAACAGCATAACCTTAGATTCTGTTTAATACATTTATATGTATGATCTTTTGTTTGCTGTACTTAATCCAGAGAAAGCAATTTGCTTAAGTAAAAAATTAAAACTAATAGTAACTAAATATGGTGTTGGCAAATTAGTCACAATGTCTTTCATTATGACTTTTATGATCAAAGTCAAAATCAATTTGAAATTTTTATGAATGTTAGCACAAAGAAAACAAAACAAAAACATCCAACCAGTCAAAATAAAACCTATGGCATGACACTTGCAGCTCCTGATTGAGGTTTAATTAAGACAGAAAGGTATCTGTATAGTTTAAGCTGTTGGTGTTTTGCTGAGACAGTCTAGCTATCTAAACTTAGCCATCTCTTCAGTTGGTGCTAGCAGCCTGCTTCCAGCTCCTTCAGTCTTCCTTCACCCTCTGCCTCTTCCCATGCCTCCCTGCACAGGCCCTGCATCTCTGCCTGCTTGGACATTTTGTTTCCCAGTGCCAGCTAAGGCCATCACCTCTATATTATACAAAAATACATATTCCAGCCTGAAGCAAGTAGCAGCGAGACAATATCTTAACTATCTCTTAGGATGGCCATTTGGAATTGCTTGCTTTTCAATATAATAATCTCAGAGAATCATAGTTTTGGCAGGTGAGAAAGGACAAGCATTTACATATACAAAACTGGTGATTGGGTATGAAAATGACAATACCAAAATCCTGCTAGCACGTAGGTCTCTTGTGGCACAGCACTTAACAGTAGAAAATACAGAGAAATACCTTCATATAGTGTGGAAATTTAGGTCATCCCAACAAAAACCATGACCAACAACAAAGCAAAATGTATTTTTATTGAACTTTCTTTCAAGAACAGCTTTTGAAAAAGATAATAGACATAGTATATATACTCTTATCTAAAGCACAGAAAATGAATTAAAACAGAGAAATAAAACATTCTTTTTCACTATTACACAGAAACAAAATAGTTACTAAAACATTTGTGCCTGCTCCCTGATTCTTCAGTGTCAGCATCCCAGCCTATATCAGCCAGTTAACATGCATTGCAGATTGTAATGCAAGGCTTTTTGTCCACTTTGACTCTAAAGAGTGAGTAACAGGAATAAGGCTACTCAGTGTGTGTGATGTTCTAAAATTTCCTCCTTGGAACCCAAGGAGTCTCAGATAATGGAAAACAGACCCTCCTGACCAATTTATAAGGAATTAATTCTGGTAACCAAAGGTTACTTAGAGCTTTGAAATAACATAAGGTTCAGATTCTAATTCTGCTCCTAAGAGCCCCCAGGGGAGACAAGGTCCTGAATGTGATCTTCCTTCCGGTGTAGATGCCATGAATTCTTTTTGAATATGTTCTGAAGCTTTCCTATTTCAGTACTTCTCAGAATCCCTAGGAAATGCATTCAAGTTTCTTATTATCTATCAGTAGGAAACAGACATAAAATATTTACATAACCAAACAGTGCCATCTGAATTCCCTGAAGTTTAAAAAATAAGAAAGCTAGGCAATATAAATTTATAATTCATTTGATAGATGATTATTCATTTTGAACGTATACTATTTGTTAAGTGAATGGTAACTACTTTGCAGAATCTCTAAGCAGCCATAAATAAAAGGCTTGTAAAGAAGGAAATGCATATTTTAATATTACTTTGGGTTTACTAATAGCTGTTGATCTAAATAATGATTTAAGCCAATGCATGGAGAAAGGCTTTATTTCACTCATAGGTTATGGTGTTTTATATAATCATAAGTAAATTAAGTTTTTGCAAACTTAATAGAAAGTGGTGTATGCTGACTTGTTCAGGTCTCCTAATTCTTCCTTTTACATGTATATTAAAATAAAACAATGCTGCCTTGGAAAAGAAGCTCAGTGGTAAATCAAATACTTAAAAGGACAAAGCCAAAGACTCAAGAACAGCACATAAGAAAACATCCATTACATAGTTTCAAAGATACATACATACATACACACACACATATATACATACATGCATACAATTTATCTGGGTTCTACTAATATGTAGAAACCTCAGAATGATTGCTTTTTAAAAATCTACTCTGGGGCGGCCGGAAACCTCAGCTTGGGCCACAGGGTTCCATAGCAAATTAGCGCCGGGACAAAGATCCCTCTCAGGAGCTTGGAAAAGCCGGGAGAGGGCCAAAGACACGCCCCCACAGCTCACCAGGAACTGCCCCGAACCGTGAGACACAGGGACCGAGGTAGACAGGCTTAGAAATCCCCCTGGATCCCAACAGCGGGCGGCTGAGGCAGGAAACTTTTGCCTGGGACACTAGGATTCCATAGTCAAGCAGCTCCGGGAGAAAATTTTCTCTCTCAGGAATGCGGAAAAGCCCTGAGCGGGGGCAAGACGAGCCCCAGAGCTCACTGATTCTGCCCGGTTTCCACGGGCCACAGAGACTGACTACAACAACTTCTGGCGGCGGCCGGGAACCTCAGCTTGGGCCACAGGGCTCCATAGCAAATTAGCTCCGGGACAAAGATCCCTCTCAGGAGTTCAGAAAAGCCGGGAGAGGGCAAAAGACACGAACCACAGCTCACCAGGAACTGCCCTGAACCTGCGAGACACAGGGACCGAGATCAGACCCAGTGCCACAGCTCTCCAAACCCAAACACCTCTCAGAGAGAGCTGGTCTTCAAGGAGTACTGACACAGAGACCCACAGGAGGGGCAAGCCACAACCAGACAGAGTAAGATCAGCTAACAACAGAGTCAACAAGATGGCAAAAGGCAAGGGCAAGAACTTAAAGAAGAGAAACCAAGAGTACTCTGCACCATCAGAACCCAGCTCTCCCAACACAGCAAGCCCTGGATACCCCAACACACCAGAAAAGCAAGACTCAGATTTAAAATCATTTCTCATGAGGATGATAGAAGACTTTAAGAAAGAAATGAATAACACCCTGAAAGAAATGCAAGAGAACAGGGATAAACAGCGAGAAGCCTTTCAAGAGGAAATGCAAAAATCCATTAAAGAATTACAGGAAAACACAAACAAAAAGCAGAAGTGCAAGAAAACACAATCAAACAGACAAAGGAAATGCACAAAACTATCCAGGAGATAAAAATAGAAATAGAAACAATA
>CM052711.1:91285331-91335473 GCA_028551405.1 Uromys caudimaculatus | reverse complement strand
GGGATTGAAAACTGGTACATTCACTCTGGAAATCAATCTAGAGGTTCCTCAAAAAATTGGAAATAGATCTACCTGAAGATCCAGCAATACCACTCTTGGGAATATACCCAAATGAAGCCCTACCATGCCACAGGGGCACATGTTCCACTGTGTTCATAGTGGCCTTGTTTGTCATAGCCAGAAGTTGGAAACAACTCAGATGTTTCACGACAGAAGAATGGATACAGATTATGTGGTTCATTTATACAATGGAATACTACTCAACTATTGAGAACAAGGACATCCTGAGTTTTGCAGGCACATGGATGGAACTAGAAAATATCATCCTGAGTGAGGTATCTAAGACCCAAAAGACATTCATGGTATGTACTCACTAATAAGTAGATAGTAGCCAAACAAGCAAGCAAACAAACAAAAATACAAAATACACAAGATACAATCTATAGAACTCAAAAAGGTCAACAAGGTAAAGGGCCCAAGTGAGGACACGTCAGTTCCACTTGGGAGGGAGAAGAAAGCAATCACAAGGAGAGATGGAGGGAGGGACCAGGGATGGAAAGTAGAAGGGGGAAGAGGGAAAAAACTGAAGCTCTGAGGGCCAGCAACAATAATGGAAACAGGCAATCCCGGGAGGTAGGAGGTTGGGGACACCCTCCTGAATGCACCAGAGACCTGGGAGGTGAGAGACTCTCAGGACTTAAGGAGGGACATTAGATGAAATCCCCAAGAGTAGGGAGAGGGAACTTGTAGAGCCCACCTCCAGCAGAAAGTCATGGCATCAAGTGAGGAATGGGGTTGCCATCCCACAGTCAAAAATTTGACCTATAATTGGTCTTGTCTGAAAAAATTGCAGAGACATAAATGGAGAGGACCCTGAGGAAAAGAAAGTCCAGCAACAGGCTCAAAGTGGGATCTAGCTCAAGGGGAGGTCCCAAGGTCTGACACTATTACTGAGGCTACGGAGTACTCACAAAAAGGGACCTATCATGATTGCCTTGTGGAAAACCCAAGAAACAGCTGAAAGAGTCAGATGCAGATATTTACCCCCAACCAATGGACAGAAGCTGCTGACTCCCTGTTGTTGAATTAGGGAAAGGTTGAAAGAAGCTGATGAGGAGGATGATCCTTTAGGAGCACCAGCACTCTCAATTAACCTGGATGCCTGATATCTCCTAAACACTGGACAACCAACCAGGCAGCATACACCAGCTGATATGAGGCCCCCAACACATATACAGCAGATGACTCCTGGTCTGGGTTCAGTTAGAGAAGATGCACCTAATCCTCAAGAGACTGGAGGCTCCAGGGAATTTAGAGGGTTGGTTGGGTGGGGGCTGAGGGGTGGGGACATCGTCGTGGATACAGGGTGGTGGTGAGGACATATGGGATTTGGAATATTTAGAGGGTAAACAGAGGGCAGGAATAAAATCTGGAGTGTAAACTTGGCAGTGGTGGCACATGCCTTTAATCCCAGCACTTGGGAGGCAGAGGCAGGCGGATTTCTGAGTTCAAGGCCAGCCTGGTCTACAGAGTGAGTTCCAGGACAGCTAGGGCTACACAGAGAAACCCCAATTCGAAAAAAATAACCAAAAAAAATCTGGAGGGTAAATAAATAAATACATAAAAGACAAAAAATTATGCACACAAAAAAAGAAAATGTTGGGAAAGGGGATAACATTTGAAATATAAATAAATAAAATATCCAGTAAAAAAAGTTTTTTTTCAGGTATTTTGTCCAATTTCTTGTTAACAGTATGTCATTTTAGTTTAATAAAGTAGTCATATCAATATTTCCATAGTTCATGCTTGCATTAATATTCAAAGTTTTTTTCTAGTTCTCATGTCAATTATCTATACAAACAATATATTTTCAATAAAGTACATATGTTAATATTTATTTTATTTGGTATCTACTTTTTGAAATTCAGAAATAAACTTTCATATTTCAGGGGGGAAATCCATGACAGTTTTTTCTTCTTGTCCCAAAGAGAGAATACAATAAGAACTTACAATAGTTTAAGAATTTTATTGATAACTGTAAACAGTTTATGTCACATATAGTTTAGAAAAATCCATCATCACATGTCTCAAAAAATGTATTTGGTTGCTATTATAATCTATCTTTAAATTATTTTTTTAGATTTGGAATACTGATATATATATATGTATATGTATATATATATATTCCATCTGCTTAGATATATGTACACACTTGGCACAGAAATCAGAATGGAGTGTTAGATAACCTAGAATTGGAATTGTAGGTGTTTATAAGCTATCACATGGGTTCTAGAAACTAAATCTGCCTTTTCTGCAAAAGCACAAAATGTTCTTAACTATTGAGCCACTTCTTTGGCTCCTGCAAATTGCCTATATCAAATGAACAATCAATAACTCTAGGAGATAGTATTCATTATTTAACCTGAGGACACTGGCTCTTTTCCACCTGGTAAAGTTCCACCTTGCTACAACCATAGTTTAGCAGAGAAACCATGCCATATGTATGGTGCTTTGCTCCCAACCATAAACCAGTTGCCTGATTTGCATTTCCAGTTTAAGGAACCTAATAGTTAAAAGAACAAGAATAGTGAAGTGTTCTATCTTTCTTCATAAATTTCCTTAGCAGTTTACCTAGTTTGAGGTATAAGTTGGGTAAAGAGTTGGATGTCTACAGTTTCATAGAGTACAGGATATTTGTATAACAGAATAACTGAAACATAAACATGCCACACATAGTACTTTCTAATCAAGGTGGTTAACAAGCAACAGACAACTATCAAGGACACTTTTAGTTTTAACAAATATCCAATGTTTATGAAGGCTGTTTCTGTCCTTCTGGACACAATAGAAGAATTTGTTAGTAGTTCTTGCTTGTTATTTGATTAGAACAGCAAGAGCTATTCCACACTGGAGAGTAGGATGCAGACTCTTTGGAATGAAAAACAGTTCCTATGGTAGGAAATAAAACTTTAATTAGTGAAATAATGACTTCAGAGGCTGAAATGTACATCCAAGAAGTGCACTTATCTCTGCTTTCATAGGAATCTTGGAACCTTAAACTGTCTCAACTCTGAGCAAGAATTTGAATTTAGCTGTGCTGTTGAACAAATTGTACAAATTAAAAACTATTGATGTGATGACATTCTAAACTCACAAGTCTCTGGTCAAGAATGATAGTATAAGGAATTAGCAAGAAAAAAAGCTTTAAGGAACAGTGTTTTCTGGGAAGCATAATTTAGTTATGGCTTGAATGAAATTTCAGCATTATGGTAGATTCCTCGGTGGTTTATAACTGTGAAAGAGGGCTTTGTGGATAATTGATCTGGGAGGCTGTGGAATCATAATCTGAAGAGATTATGCATAATTCTCAAGGCAGGTAGGAGGACAGGTCCATGCTTATCACTTTGAGATGTGAAGTTTCAAGGCAATAAAAATATTTCATGTTAAGGGCTGTAAGTTCTTAAAATATTCATATAAGTGACATTTTTCTAATGTTTTTCAAAAATTATCTAGCAGCCAAGCTTCACACTGAGTACCTACAGTTAAACACTGGGAAAGGACTTCCCCACAAACAACTAAGGAGAGGAGAACAGAATGCAGCTCGATGGAGGCTCTAAAAACAAACACGTCAAGGTAGCAAATGAGTCAGGAATGAGGAGCCAAAAGATTACAACAGATTGCCAGAGTTAGTTTAAAGACAAGCAGAACAATTTAATGAAATGCTGAGAGAAGCCTGGTTGAATCAGTCAGCTTGGAGAGGAGATTAAGCCAGAACAACTAGTCAGCCAGAGTACAGAAATAACTAGAAATGGTAAGTTTATTCAGCACTAAACCTCTGAGAAGACAATTATATCTTGTGAATTAAAGATACTTTTGCAGACACTTAACCCTCATCAAAGGAAATATCTATCAAGAAACCATTTATATTTTTACCATCAATGCCCCAAATGCAAGAATATCTATGCTTGTAAAAGAAGCATTACTAAAGCTTAAATCATACTTCAACCATCACACATTGATAGTGGGAGAGTTCAGCACCCCACTCCCATAAATTTGCAGGTCATGTGGAAAAACGTTAAACATAAAAATACTGTGGCTAACAAATGTTATGAATCAAATGGATCTAAAATATATCTACAGAACTTTTCACCCAAACACCAAAAACATACCTCTTCTCAGCACCTCATGGAACTTCTCCAAAATTGACCACATATGTGGTCCAGTCTGGCTTATTGTTCCAAGGATGACCAAAATTAATTAATTTTTAAAAAGCAGATATATGTCCTGTACCCTGTAGTTAGGAGGAAGCATAGATAATTTTTCAGGGAACCCACTGTGAACCAAAGGTTTTTATTTTTTTTAAGTTTGCTCATATTTTTATGTATATATCTATCTAAAACCAAGGATTGTCTTTTTATAAATATATAACTGGCAAAACAAAACAAAAGTCAAAAAAGAAAGTGATATACTTCCAAGATATCATAGAAGAATTGGCACTGAGTAAACACTTTAATTTCAAGAAAAAGAAATAAGAACATGCAATGAGTTTTCAGTGTGAGGCAAAACTGACACACAAACAAGCACATATTGTAATTTTATTTCTAGCAATCAGGCCATATTATAGCAAGAGGTAGGTTCCCAATGCTTGAAAACATAGATACTAGGGCTGTCATTGTAGCTATATGACATTTCCTTTCATTTGCTTCTGCTAGTTGTCCAAATTGTTTCTTTAAAACTGTTACACATTGGTCATACCTCTACTTTTCTTGAGCCACTACTGTAGCTTCAGTTAAATTCTCACAACTTCATTATGTTTCACATAACAGGGAGCTGTGTGTAGGGATTCCTCTTGCCCTCAGCACACTTCCAATCTTTCTGGACTTTTACTTGAAATCACAACAGGAACTGTTTAGATTATTGCATTTTACATGAAAAAAAAAAGTGAAGAAAATAATAACTCATAGAATCACATAAGAATAACTAATTCTATTGTACCTGGACCCATTTGAAACACTAGTACAGGGAACATGTTAATTTCTTGCTATATAATCTTACAGAAAATGTCCCAATATAATTCTGGGCACACCTAGTTTATAGGTAACCATTGGCATTTTTAAATAAATAAATTAAATTAAAAACTAAAATATTCTACCTTGAAAATGTGGGATTGGCATGAAGTTCCCAAAGCTTTAGAATTATTGAAAATTGAAAACTGCTGGGAGAGGGAGAATCAGTTTTCTTCAAGGGTATGTAGCCAGGTAGAATGACTAAGCTACCGCTGATAGTTGTATACTCATGAATACAGGACATCACAAATCAGACTTGATATATAAGACAAAGAAGAGAGCACAAATTTCTGTGGGTAGGGAACAAATAAGATCTAGAAGGAATTTGGAGAGTGGGGAGTATCACAATATATTGAAAGAACATTTCATAAAATAAAATATTAAAAGATTTAGAAAAAGAAGACATGAGGCTCAATAATAAATAATATACAATGAGAACAAAGGTATAACCTCTATAAAAATGTAATAGGTACAGCCATTGATTTTAAGTATAACCTGAAAATACAGACCACCAGTGGTAATGTGGAAACGATTCTGCTCAGTACTTCTCTAAGTTGCTGGGAGGAGACAAGTCTGTGAAGACAGTATCTGCTTCTAGTGGGGAGAGTATGTAGTGGTAATGGACATAATAATATGAATATAGTCTATTTCTAAAGAAAATAATAGTGGAACTTATTATAAAAGGAACTAAGATCACCTTCTGTAATAACTGATTACATGTGTGGTTCCCCACCTGACCCTTTCTGAGTTGTTTAATGATGGGAGCCCTGAGACCTAGCACAGCAAAAGCCAGTGTATTGGACACATTTTCTTTTGTAAGAAGTAATATTTTTGTTTCCCATATACCTGTTATATTTTGTTTTGTTCTGTTTTATTTTGTGTTTTATTTCTTTCATTAAATTGTACAGCTGATTTGATTGTTATTAAGTAGAGCAAGTGTCTCATAGCAATCATAGTTCTGAACATTTCTGGTGGTAAGGATGTATTGGTGAGAGAAACAGAGGTTTCTGGAGTAGGACAGATCAGAGACACAAGAGCTAAGTAAACTGTTTTGTGAGAAGTCCATGAAAAGTGGTGACTGGTATGCTGGCTAATGGGGACAAAAACCAACATGAGTACCTAGTTCAATCTCTGGGCTGATTCAAGGTGTTGTGCTTACTTCTATATTTAAATGAATCTTTAAAATGATAAAACATATGTTCAGATTTCTCTAGCTAAAAGTAGAAAGGGAAGTTGTTCTCTATAAATCATCATAGCATATTAACATAAGTCATTCCTTAGAACATTATGGTTTATGTAAAAATGATATATGTGTATGTTCTTTGATTCAACAAAATTTCAATATAGCAATATATAAAAGTAAGCATAACTTAATACATTTATTAATTAGAAGATTGTTTCTGTTTTCAAGTTGCTAAATATATATTTTCCACAGATAAACCAGAAACAATTTCTCATAACTCTTCAAATTGTGTTAGTTGATAATATACCTGGTTAGGTTGTCAAAATATAACCGATAAATTGATAAATAATGATAAAATAATAGAAATAGGTCAAATATAATTGGTAATTTCATGCAGGTAGATATTTCTTAGCTATTTTCTGGATGAACTTTTGATTTAAAAAGTTTAGAATACCCAAGGTACAATTTACAGACCATATGAAGCTCAAGAAAAAGGAAGAACAAAGTGTGGATGCTTCAGTGTTTCTTAGAAGGATGAACAAAATACTCACAGGAGAAAATATGGAGACAAAGTGTGGACATTGAAGGAAAGGCCATCCAAAGGCTGCCCCACCTGGGGATATAGCCAATATATAGCCACCAAACCCAGATATTCTTGTGGATGCTGGGAAATGTTTGCTGATGGAAGCATGATAAGCTGTCTCCTGAGAGGCTCAGGCAGAGTCTGACAAATACAGAGGCCGATGCTTGTAGCCAAATATTGGACTGAGCGTGGGGTCCCAGATTGAGGAATTGGAGAAGGGACTGAAGGAGCTGAGAGGGTTTGCAGCCCCATGGAGAGAGAAACAGTGTCAACTGGCCAGACCCCCCCAGATACCTCAGAGACTGGACCACCAAGCAAAGAATATACATGGAGCGACCCATGGTGCTGACTGAATATGTGGCAAAGAGGGTCTTGTTGGACATTAGTGGGAGGAGAGGACCTTGGGCCTGAGGGTGTTCGATGCCCCAGTGTAGGGGAATGCCAGGAAGGGAAGAAAGGAGTAGGTGGGTGAGTGGGGAAGCACTCTCATAAAGACAGGGGAGGAGGTGGAATAGGGGGTTTCTGTAGGGGAGACCTGGAAAAGGGAAAATATTTGAAATGTAAATAAAGTAAAAATCCGAGAAACCCTGTCTCGAAAAAAACCAAAAAAAAATTAAAAAATAAAAATAAAAAATAAAGTAAAAATCCAATAAAAACAAATAAAAAAAGGAAAACCTTTTGAAGGTAATTAATTATTTTTAAAAATATATGTGAAATTTTCAAAGAAAATAAAAACATAAAAAAGCAGCAATTGTAGCAATTGTTGAGTTAAAACTTTTTTAGTTTGTGTGTATGTGTGGTGTTTGAAACATTATTTTTCAATGAGAGAATATCTATCAATCCATAATATGGTAGAGGAAATAATATAGCATAGGAGTGAGAAGTTCTTGCCTTGAGAAATGTTAGCTACCTTAACCCTAAAGATAAAAAGAAAGAAGCCTCTGTTTTGGAGGGAAGCTTATTAAGACAAAGGACATTGTTAAAGGGAAGGTGAAACAAGGTTTTCTATGTAATGTGAAACATTTCATTGTGTTGAAAGGCTCTTTAAACTCAGGAAAAACTAAAACTAGCTTCAGGTAGTTCATGATATTGACCAGATTCATTCACTAGGTCTCTCTCTCTCTCTCTCTCTCTCTCTCTCTCTCTCTCTCTCTCTCGGTAGTTTCTTTATGGCCTTTTCTTGCATACCTAGAATAGTGTTGCACACCAGCAGAATAGAGCAATGAAGCAGGATAGGACAAAACAATAGAGCAATGAATGTATTTACTAAGAATATATACTCTTTGTTATTTTTTATTTTATTTTTTATTTATTGATACTTTATTTACATTTCAAATGTTTTCCCCTTTCCAGGTCTCCTCTTTGGATAGCTCCTAACCCATCCCCCTTCCCCCTGCCTCTATGAGGGTATTCTTCCACCCACCCACCCACCCACTCCTGTCTTCTATCCCTGACATTCCCCTATACTGGGGCATTTAACACCCTCAGGCCTAAGGTCCTCTCCTCCCACTGATGGTCAACAAGGCACTCCTCTGCCACATATAGGGCCAGCACCATGGATCCCTCTATGTGTATGCTTTGGTTGGTGATCCAGTCACCAGGAGTACCAGGGAGCCAGGCCAGTTGACACTGTTGCTCCCTCCATGGGGCTGCAAACTCACTCAGCTCCTTCAGTCCCTTCTCCATCTCCTTCATCTGGGACCCCAAGCTCAGTCCAATGGTTACTGTGAATTGAATCTTGGGTATTCCGAACTTTTAGGTAATATCTACTTATTAGTGAGTACATACCATGCTCATTATTCTGTGACTGTGTTACCTCACTCAAGATGATATATTCAAGCTGCATCCATTTGCCTGAGAATTTCATGAAGTCATTGTTTTTAATAGCTGAGTAGTATTCCATTGTGCAAATGTACCCCATTTTCCATATCCATTCCCCTGTTGAGACCCATATGGGTTGTTTCCAGCTTCTGCCTATTACAAATCTGGCTGCTATGAACATAGTGGAGCATGTGTCCTTCTTACATGTTGGAGCATCTTCTGGGTATATGCCCAGGAGTGGTATAGCTGGGTCCCCAGGTAGTATTATGTCCATTTTTCTGAGGGTCTGCCAAATTGATTTCCAGAATAGTTGTACCAGCTTTCAATCCCACCAGCAATGAAGGGGTGTTCCTCTTTCTCCACATCCTTGCCAGCATCTGCTGTCACCTGAGTTTTTGATCTTAGCCATTCTGACTGGTGTGAGGTGGAATCTCAGTGTTGTTTTGATTTGCATTTCCCTGATGACTAAGGATGTTGAACATTTCTTTAGGTGCTTCTCAGCCCTTCGAGTGTCCTCAGTTGAGAATTCTTTGTTTAGTTCTCTTCCTCATTTTTTGATAGGGTTATTAGGTTCTCTGGAGTCTAAAGTTATCAAAATATCACTATTTGCACATAATATGATCGTATACTTAAGTGACCCTAAAATCTCCACCAGAGAAATGCTACAGCTGATAAACAACTTCAACAAAGTGGCCAGATAGAAAATTAACTCAAACAAATCAGTAGCCTTCCTATATGCAAAGGATAAACAGGCTGAGAAGGAAATTAGGGAAATGACACCCTTCACAATTGTCACAAACAATATAAAGTATCATGGTGTGACTCTAACCAATAAGCGAAAGATCTGTATGACAAGAAATATCGAAGAAGACCTCAGAACACAAAAAGATCTCCTTGGTCAAGGAAAAAAAGAAAGAAATTAAAGACTTTTTTAGAATTTAATGAAAATGAAGGAACAACATGCACAAACTTATGGGACACAGTGAAAGCAGTGCTAAGAGGAAAACTCATAGCTCAAAGTGCCTTCGAAAAGAAACTGGAGAGCAAAAACTAGCAGCTTAACAGCACACTTGAAACCTCTAGAACCAAAAGAAGCAAATATACACAAGAGGAGTAGATGCCAGAAAATAATTAAAATCAAGGCTGTGATCAACCAAGTAGAAACAAAAAGAATTGTACAAACAGTCAACAAACCAGAAACTGGTTCTTTGAGAAAATCAACTAGATAGATAACACCTTAACAAGGCTTACCAGAGGGCACAGAGACAGTGTCCAAATTAACAAAACCAGAAATGAAAAGGGAGATATAACAACAGAAACTAAGAATATTCAAAAAAAACATCAGTTTCTACTACAATTGCCTGTATTCAACAAAACTGGAAGATCTGGATGAAATGGACAATTTTGTATACAGATAACAAATACTAAAGTAAAATCAGGATCAGATGAACCATCTAAACCATCCTTTAACCCCGAAAGAAATAGCAGCAGTCTTTAAAAGTATCCCAACCAAAGCCCAGGACCAGATGGGTTTAGTGCAGCATTCTATCAGATATTTAAAGAAAACCTAATATCAATACTCTTGAAACTATTCCACAAAATTGAAACAAAAGGAACACTACTGAATTTATTCTATAAAGCCACAGTTAGGCTGATACCAATATTACAAAGACCCAACAAAGAAATAGAACTTCAGACCAATTTCCATTATGAATATCTATGCAAAAATGTACAATAAAATTCTCTCGAACTGAATCTAAGAACATATCAAAATGATTATTCACCACAATCAAGCAGGCTTCATTCCAAGGATGCAGGAATAATTCAATATATGGAAATCCATCAATGTAATCCACTACATAAACAAACTCAAAGAAAAAAAAAAACCACATGGTCATTTCATTAGATGCTGAAAAAACATTTGACTAAATTCAACATCTATTCATGTTAAAATTCTTGTAAGGATCAGGAATTCAAGGCCCATACCTAAACATAGTAAAAGCAATATAGAGTAAACAAGTAGCCAACATCAAACTAAATGGAGAGAAACATGAAGCAATCCCACTAAAATCAGGGACTAGACAAGGCTGCCCACTCTCTCCTTTCTATTTAATATAGTACTTGAAGTTCTACCCAGAGCAAGTAAACAAATAAAGGAGGTCTAAGGGACACAAATTGGAAAAGAAGAAGTCAAAATATCATGATTTGTAGATGATATGACAATATACTTAAGTGACCCTAAAAATTGCACTAGAGAACTTCTACAGCTGATAAACAACTTCTGCAAACTGGTTAGATATAATATTAACTCAAATAAGCAAGTAGCCTTCCTATACTCAAAAGATAAATGGGTTAATGTAGACATTAGGGAAATAACACCCTTCACAATAGCCACAAACAGTATAAAATATCTTGGTTTGACTCTAGCCAAACAAATGAAAGGTCTGTATGACAAGAACTTCAGGTCTCTGAAGAAAGAAATTGAAGACCTCAGGAGATGGAAAGGTCTCCCATGCTCTTGGATTGGCAGGATTAATATAGTAAAAATGGCCAGCTTACCCAAAATAATCTACAGATTCAATGCCATCCCCATCAAAGTACCAACTCAATTCTTCATAGAGTTAGAAAGAGAAATTCTCAAATCCATTTGGAATAACAAAATATCCAGAACTGTGAAAACTACTCTACTTCTGGGGGAATCACCATCCTTGAACTGAAGTTGTACTACAAAGCAATAGTGATAAAAACTGTGTGATATTGGTACAGTGACAGGCAGGTAGATCAATGGAATAGAATTGAAGACCCAGAAATGAACCCATCCTCCTATGGTCACTTGATCTTTGACAAAGGAGCTAAACCCATCTAGTGGAGAAAAGACAGCATTTTCAACAAATGGTGCAGTTTTAACTGGTCGTCAGCATATAGAAGATTACAAATAGATCCATTCTTATCTCCCTGTACAAAGTTCAAGTCCAAGTGGATCAAAGACCTCCACATAAAACCAAATACACTGACTCTAATGGAATAGAAAGTGGGAAGAAACCCTCAAATACCTAGGCAACAGAACACCAATGGCTATGTCCTAAGATCAAGAATTACCAAATGCGACCTAATAAACTTGCAAAGCTTTGGTAAGGCAAAGGCCACTATCAATAGGACAAAACGGCAACCAACAGATTGGGAAAAGATCTATACCAATTCTACATGTGATGGATAGATAATATCCAAAATATACAAAGAACTCAAAAAAATTAGACTCCAGAGAGCCACATAACCCTATTAAAAAGGGGGAACAGAACTAAACAGAGAATTCTCAACTGAGGAAACTTGAATAGCTGAGAAGCACCTAAAGAAATGGTCAACATCCTTTGTCATCAGGGAAATACAAATCAAAACAACACGGAGATTTCACCTCACACTAGTCACAATGGCTAAAAACAAAAACTCAGGTGTCAGCAGATGCGGGCAAGGTTGGGGAGAACGAAGACCACTCCTTCCTTGCTCGTGAGATTGCAGACTGGTACATCTACTCTGGAAAACATTCTGATAGTTCCTCTGAAAATTGGACATAGTACTACCAGGTATACAATTCCTGGGCATAAAACTAAAAGTTGCTAAAATGTGTAATAGGGACACATGCTCCACTATGTTCATAGAAGACATATTTATGATAGCCAGAAGCTGGAAAAAAACCTAGATGTCCCTCAACAGAAGAATGGATACAGAAAATGTGGTACATTAACACAATCGAATACTACTCAGCTATTAAAAACAATGACTTCATGAAATTCACAGGCAAATAGATGGTAGTTGAAAATATACTGAGTGAGGTAACAGTCACAAAAGAAAAGACAGGGTATATACTCACTGATAAGTAGATATTAGCCCAAAATTTCAGAATACCCAAGACCATATGAAGCCCAAATAAAGAAGACCAAAGTGTGGGTGCTTCAGTGCTCCAGAAAGTGGGAAAAAAAATACTCACACGAGGAAATATGGAGACAAAGGGTGCAGCATAGTTTGAATGAAAGGCCATCCAGAGACTTCTCTACCTGGGGATCCATCCCATACACTGTCACAAAACCAGGATGCTGTTGTGGATGCCAAGGAATGCTTACTGACAGCAGCCTGATATGGCTCTCTTCTGATAGGCTATGCCAGAGCCTAACAAATACTGAGGCAGATGCTTGCAGCCAACCATTGGACTGAGTGTGGAGTCCTAAACAGAGGAGTTGGAGAAGGGACTGAAGGAGCTGAGGGGGTTTGCAGCCCCATTCAAGGAGTTACAGTGTCAATCATCCAGACCCCCCAGAACTCCTGGGGACTGGACCACCAACCAAAGAATACACATGAGGGACCCATGGCTCTGTCTGCATATGTGGCAGAGGATGGCCTTATTGGACATCAGTGTGTGAAGCAGCCCTTGGGCTTATTGGTGTTTGATGCCCCAATGTAGGGGAATGGCTGTGCGGGAAGACAGGAGTGTGTGTGTGGGTGGGGAGCACCTTCATAGAGGCAAGGGGAGATGGGATAGGGAGTTTCTGAAGGGGAGACCTGGAAAGGGGAAAACATTTGAAATGTAAATAAAGAAAATATCCAATATAAAAAAATTGTATATTCAACATGGACTATATGTTTACCTATTATGCTATAAAATGTTCTCTTTTTATCATAGGTGAAATTTCATGATAATTCATTCAACCAACTTCATTAAAGACACTCATAGATAAGGAAAAAGAAGGGACACTGTATAAACAACACAGCAGGTCTAGAAAAAGCAGAATGGATAAGCTAAGATGTACCATCTCTTTCTTCATAGAGACTTGAACTATGCATTTGTTTTTCTTCAACACAATAAAATACACTTGGATATGATATCCTTGTTTGTAGTCAAGCTTGATGCATCTGGCCACTAAGGTATGGGATTGCAAAGAAGTCATTTTAAGTCTTTGAAAAAGGAAAGTAAATATAACATGAATTAAATTATGAGAATGTATGTAAATGGTGGAGATTTATAGATGGGCTGGCATATTAATGATAGATAGGCAGAACACTTTGGTACAGTAAGGACTTTATAGTGCATAGTGAAAGCTTACAGGCAATGAAATACTGTTACAATATATCATCACAAATGAAACAATTTTTCTACTATGTGTAATAAATGCTTCTAATAGCATTTATATATAGTAGACATATAAAATATGTCTACTATTGTAACAGTATGTGTAAGTGGACTGCTCACAGTGTAATTATGCTATTTATTCAATAGCAACATTTCAAATATTTTCATTAAATAGTTGGCTTTTGAATGTTTAGAATAGTATTCAATTAAAAGTGCATGAGCTTGTAAACCAGAGCAGTTTTTAACCAAAAATAACATAAAGCAGACAGGTTTTAAGTGTTATTTTATAGGAAATTTTATCAATTTAAGCTATTGTTTCATTGTAGAATAAATTGGCATTTCAAGTGATAAACATTTTTATGTAGTCATAGGAGTAAGATTTATTATTCACCATGAATGCTCTTTCTCCAATAGCATTTCAGATTTCACAATATGCCCTCCAACAACAGATCTTGCTTTGCCTCAAAGGAATTTTTCTGACATTACAAAAAGCTGACATACTTTTATCAATTTCTGTGTCATTTTCCCAAAACAGCTATTTCAAAGAATATTGACTGAGTTCACATGAAATCTTTTCCATGTAGCTCAGAAGGCACCAGGGGAAAGGTTGTCAGTGTGCTGGGCTGTGAAAGTAAGACCTGGTGCCAGTTATTATTGAGAAAATACAGCAACCTAGTAATCAGAGCCAATAGTGCCAGCCAAGTGTGAGCAAACTTCCTTGCAAGTAGAGAATAGTGTGGCATTCAATAATTGCCCTACATACACTATACTCTATCATTTATCAACAATAGAAACCAACAAAAAATGCCCCTTGACTGTGGCAGAGTATGACTTTGGACATAATTTTGCATTCCTGATTTTCCCCCCTTGGATACCAATGAATGATTTTATTTCATTATAATTCCCATACCTTTCCCAACTTTCATGCTATTCTAGCACAAATGTAGCATCATATTTTACTGTGTTGCTTTTGAGTAGGTTCTACCTGCTGTCTTCAGGTGATCTTGTCTCTCTAAACAAAGTTTCCATAAAGTAAATTAGTGTTGAATAAATGGGATGCTGCCCCAGACAATTACTTTCTCTGAACACTTATTTCACATCTGAACAGAATTCTTGCAGAATGAATTATATGGTGAATAAATGGGAATTATTTTCATTATACATGGACTTGTGGGGTATTACTTAAAACAAACCAGAACCAGAACTTACTCAAATCACACACAATACCTGCATCATAAATGGTTTTGGCTCTGGATTCTCTTGTGGCACAATCCCTTCCTAGGGTATAATACATACCTCTTCTGAAGATGTCCATGTATGAATTATAAGTCAAACCAAAGAGCTGTTTTCCAGTGCTGTAAAATACAAAGGGAAAAAGAATTTTGCAGACGATGTGATTAAAACATCCTCTGACAACATTATAGAAAATATTTCATTTTTCTTGAGCCATGTCTTTTTGAATATTCAGTATAATGGAGGTTTATAAGAAGACCTTTAAAATGTCATTCTTTATAATCTTCCAGAAGTAAAAATATAAACCAATTTGGGACATCAGTTCAAAGACTTTCAAGGCTTATGTGTTTTCAGATGACAGAAATGAAAATTTCACAACTCTTTCTGATCATTTTTTTTTAAAATTTCCCCCTTTTTTCCATTTTTAATTGAAAATAGATTCTTCCTTCATATAATACATCCTAGCCACAGTTTCCCATCCTGCTACTCCTGCTCCACATCATCCTTTAAGTATAAAATAAAAACAATAGTCTTCAAACTACTTCAAAAGAAACATTCTGTATTTTAATATGAGCAAGAATGTGACTGTAATACTTATCTATTCACCAATGAAAACAGTGACCCATTCTTTTCATATTGGTTAAATATTGGATGTCAGTTAAATATGGGTAATTCCAGCCTGTGGGTATATAAATTTGCAGCAGATTTTTAATCTTTATATTTTAAAACCATTGAAGTATAATGTCAAAATTCTCCTTTTTTATGTTGCCATAATCAGAACAATAAAACATAATAGACTAATTGACCTTTTAAAATTTGCCTTTTCTTAATATTTAATGTTCAAGATTCTTAGCATTTTTTTAATGTTCTTTATAGGATAAGAGCTTAAGATATAATAGCCAAAATTACACACTGTCAAAAGATTAACCATTACCACATCTGTAATAACTATATCAGGATGGCTAGACATCTTAGTACAATTATGACACTGTCAGGTAATTTTATAATTTTTTAGTGAAGAATGAACTGGGCAGATATGATGTTTTTCTTTCAGATGAATATTTGTTTTAGTAAAAGAATTATACATATATAGGAAACATGCAAAACAGAAGCAGAGGAGAATCAAATATTAGGGAATTGTTGTGGCCATAAAACAAGTATAGCTATGTATTTTGACACTGTTATATCACTATTAAAATTTCTCATGGAGCCAAATGTGTTATCATGGGCCTGTAATCTCATCACTGAGGAGGCACAGGAAGAACGTATTGTGTTCCAGAACAGCTAGGGCTATGTATGGTATGTATGTATGATGGAGCGACCCAATCTCAACAAACAAAATCTAATCAACCAACCAGACAAAAATGTTCACATGACCTTGCTGAAATAAAATTTAAGAAAGTATGAATAGTCAGTTTTACAGATATTAAGATCAAAATGACATTAATTTTGATTAGGAAACATTGATAAAATAAAGATTTGCACAGATTGCGGTGGCTATGTTTAAGAGTGTATTTAATTTGACCTATTTGAAAATATATTACTCAGAAAATATGACGATGCAATTTTTACTTCTGGGGGCATAATTTGCATATATGCTGATTTCTGACTGCCAGGTGTGGCTGAAGTATGATGTCAGAAACCTGCTTTGAACTCACATTAACTTAATATAAGCTGTGAGCCAGCATTGGGGATATGAAACCTGAAGAGGCAACCCTCTCTAGCCAGGCAAAACCCACAATGCAGTGAAAGGGACATCAACCCACCCACAAAACTTTTGACCCCAAATTTAAACTGTCTACAGATAATCAAGGACAGGGGATGGAGTAGAGACTGAGGAAATGGCCAACTCATAACCTGCCCAACTTGGGACCTAACCTATGGGCAAGCACCAATCCTTGACACTACTAATGATACTGTATCATACTTGCAGATCGGAATCTATCATGGCTTTCCTGCAAAGCTCCAACCTGTAGCTGATACAGATAGATGCAGACACCACATGCAAACTTGAAAGTAGAAATGTGCCCAAAAGGGATAGGAACTCTACAAGAAGACCAACAAAGTCAACTAACATGGGCCCTTGAGGCTCTCAGAGTGTGAATCACCAACCAAAGAACATACAGGGACTGGACACATATGAAACAGATGTGCAGCTTGTCTTCATGTGGGTCCTAAGCAACTGGAGCAGTGGCTATCCCAGAATCTGTTGCCTGTACGTGATTTTTTTTTCTAGCTGGGATTGTGTTGGCTGGCCTCAGTGCAAGAGGATGCACCTAGGCTTGTAGACTTGATGTGCTGGGTGGAGAGATACCAAAGCCCCTCCCACCTTCATAAAGAAGTAGAGAGAGGAGGGGAGAAGGATTGTGGAAGAAGTTGTCCCAGAAGGGAGCAAGGAGTAGGATGTCAAACAAATAAGTAGAAAAAAAAAAAAAAAGTAATAATAAGCAGTGAGCAGTGCCAATTTAATTGAGTTATTTCTACTCATGTTTGGATATCAGGTTCATTTAAGTATATATCTCTATAGTCACACTCATATTGTAATATATATTGCTTTTGACTTTGATATATATACACCACAGATTTAAACACCTACTCTAATTTACATCCCCAGTTATATGAATTCGTAGAATCTTTGTGTTGAAAGCCACTGAACTAGTATATTGAACCCTAATCATTGAGAATTTATTTCCATCCGTGTTTCAGGAAATGTTAAAAAAATGAACCTGCCAACTCTCTGCACTCCTCTTTCCCTTAACCCAAAAACTTGCTGGTGGGGCTGGACCATGCCCCTGTGCTCCTGCTGCCAGCTACTTTCTCCAGCAAGCCCCACAGAATCTGGCTGAGCCACCAGTTCCCTCTCCACAATCAGTGGTCCCTCATTCCAGTAACCAATTAAATCAAAATTCTTGAATCTTATAATTAACTAATCAGATTTATGTATCAATAAAGTCTCAATTCACAAGATGCCAATAATATAATTTCAGAACCAATAGATAATGATAAAAGCTTTATCCCAATTATTCTAACCTTATGATATCACAACTACCTGTGGCTGATTAAAGCCACACTAGTTAACATCCACCTCCATCTCCCTTTTTTTTCTTTCCCCTGAGACACTCCCTGTCTCTGCCATTCTTAGCTCTGCCTCCCTTTTTTCTTTCTAATCACAGACCTCCTCCTCTCCTAATGTAATTAGATAGGGAAACTCCTGGGACACATCCAGAGAGATAATGATTCAAGGATACTGAGGGGGTTTGCAGCCGCATGGAGGGAACAACTGTGTATACAGGCCGAACCTCTCAGAGCTCCCGATGACTGGACCACCAACCAAAGAGTACACATGGAGGGACCCATGGTGCTGGCCACATATGTGGCCTTGTTGGACATAAGTGGGAGGAAAGGCCCTTGGGCCTGAGGGTGTTCGGTGCCCCAGTGTAGGAGAATGCCAGGGTGGGAGGACAGGAGTGGGTGGGTGGGGGAGCACCGTCATAGAGGCAGGGGAAGGGGAGATGGTATAGGGGGTTTCTGAAAGGGAGACCAGGAAAGCTGAAAACAATTAAAATGTAAATAAAGAAAATATTCAATCCAAAAAAAAAAAAAAAGATTCAAGCATACATTTGCTGTCATGTATGTGGCATAAATTTGAGTACATCATTACAATATACAACATTTCTCAAAACAATTATTTTCCTAAAGATTTTTATTGCGTTTATAAATATTTTACCATGGAGCTAGAGAAATGGCTCATTGGTTGAGTTCACTGACTGCTCTTCTAGGGTTTCTGAGTTCAATTCCCAGCAATCACATGGTGACTCACAATCATCTATAATGGGACCCCAAGCCTTATTCTGTTGTGTCTGAAGACAATAACAGTGTATTCACATATGAAAAATAAATAAAACTTTAAAATAAATTACTACATTTGTGTGTGTGTGTGTGTGTGTGTGTGTGTGTGTGTGTGTGTGTGTGTGTGTGTACACATGCCAGTGTTTAGGAGAACATGTCACTGTGGCTGTAAAGTGCAAGGACAACTTGTGAAATGTAAGTCATGTGGTTACTCAGGAATTGACCTCAAGTCATTAAGCTTGGTGTCAAGTGCCTTTAACCATTAAGCATTCTTCTTTGCCCTTTAAACCATATTTTTGGTTGATCTTCCACATCTGATGCTTTGAATTTTGAAGTATACTCATTATTTCTATGCTACAGCTTTCTTGATGAATATTTCTGACTCTCTCTCTCTCTCTCTCTCTCTCTCTCTCTCTCTCTCTCTGTGTGTGTGTGTGTGTGTGTGTGTGTAGAGCTATACAATTTGCCACTAATGTTTTCAATGTTAATGTACATTATACATTCACAAATGTAAAAACCTATAGAGAGGGAAAGAAAAGGATGCTATTCAAAATTAAGGAAGTAGGTAAAAATGTGTTCCAAATTCTCTCTTCCAGGGGAGCCATGACAGACCAAAGTATTATACCACCAAACTGCAAATTAGTGAACCAATAAGTTATACTGAGGTTATTTATAGATTTATAAGTAAAGAGTTATTGAAAGAAGCAGAAATGATCCAAAGACAGCTGCATCACAGAAACTTACACCAGCATGGATTATAAGCCACAGCATCTGAAAGTCTGGCATATACTGCACAGTCTGTACCCAACTCAACAGGTGGAAGGGTTTCATTTCCAAGTGGCTCAGTTGCTCCAAACTGTTTTCAGCAGCTCTGCTAAAACTGTTTCTATCAGGCTCCTTGTCTTGTCTTTGATCCTACCATGAAGCTTGAATATTTTGCAAATTGTGTTTTTAAAAATAAATTTATTTATTTATTTATTTATTTATTTATTTATTTATTTATCTATCTATTTATCTATTTATTTATTTATTTATTTCATCCTGTGCTCTCCTAGCCCCACCTCCCACACATAGTCCCTTTTCTCCATCCTGCCTCCCCTTTTCCTCTGAGAAGTTGGAGACACCCCCTGGTTATCTCCCCACCCTGGCACATCAAGTCTCTGCAGGGATAGGCACATCCTCTCTCCCACTGTGGCCAGACAAGGCAGCTTAGTTAGAGGAGCATATTCCTTAGACAGGCAGCAGCTTTTAGAGATTGTTCCAGCTCCAGTTGTTGGGGGATCCACATGGAGACTGATCTGCACATAGGTGCAGGGGTCCTATATCCAGTTCCTGTATGCCCTTTGGTTGGTGGTTCCGTCTCTGAAAGCCTCTGAAGGGTCCAGGTATGTTGACACTTTTGGTCTTCTTGTGGAGTTCCTATCCCCTTTGGAGCCTTCAGTCCTTTCACCCAACTCTTCTGTAAGAGTCTCCAGCTCCATCAAATGTTTGGTTGTGGGTTTCTGCATCTATTTTAGTCAGCTGCTGGGTGGAGATTCTCAGAGCACAGTCGTGCTAGGCTCCTGTCATGCAGGTTGTTTTGGGTCTGGGTTACCTCAGTCAGGATGAAATTCTCAAGTTCCACCCATTTGCCTACAAAATTGCCTTATCTCAGTCTTCTTTGCTGCTCGGCTTTTCTGGGAGTGACTCTTGGCAGACCTTATTGCTTACTTTGGGAGCAGATTACCTAATGAGTCTGGTCACTTTTGGGGACTTTCTAAAGCCATTTTGAGTTTTTAACTTTTTGTATGAAGGAGCTTCTCTGCAGGATGGACTATATCTGTTAAGGAGGGAACTGCTGCATGACAGACATGCTCATTTGAGTGATTTTACACAAAAGAAAGCTTCCTTAACTGCTAAGAAGTGTGGTACATGGGGCTGTAGAGCTGGCAGCTGTTGTTTCAGAAGACCCAAATGCAAATTGTACCACTCCTATTAGCCAGCTCATAACTGCCTGTAACTCTAGCTCTATGGAATCTGACTTCCTAACCTTTAAGCAGTTACACATACTTGTGCATGCAGTCACTTGGACACAAAGAATCACAATAAACAAAAATAAAATCTTCCTTAAAATAACATAGCAGAGTAAGTAAATTTTTCTTTTAATGTTTCCACAGGGAAGGAATATTTAAAGTGTTTGTTTAATAGCAGTAACTATTTACACTATATTTACACTACCATATGTTAGTTGTGTCAAGAAAAGTGACAGAAATTAAGATAGTAGATTCAGAAGCATGATGTAAATGGTGTGATATATCAGTAAGAGCTGAATAAAATTGGTCATGAATTAGCAAAATTGTTAAGGAATGAGTTATGTATAAAAAGAAAAGGAAAGAGAAGGGCTATAAGCAAAACAAAACAAAACAAAACTAAATAACACTGGAATGATGAGGTGAAAGAAGAAAGGTGGTAATTATCTTCATGTTAGGTGCATTATTTCATACAGAGTCATGTTAACAGAGGAGATCTGTAAGTAATCTCATGTTTCTAAACATTGGAAATCATTAATAATATTTATACATATTCATAGAATATATAATTGTATATCAAGCTGCTACATTTACATATTGTCAAGTTAAAACAACCCTGACAAAGTGCAATAACACAAAGCATTTTTAAAATGCTGTCAGATATTTAATCCTCAGAATTCTTTCTTTTTGATAACATATTTCAGTTACATGAAAGAACATCTTTTCCAGCACAAAGCAGAATTATCTGTCAGATGGTGAAATGCAATATGCTGAAAGAATACAGCCATTATTTACAATAATGAATTACATTACTAGGAGATAATATATTGGAGTGGTATTATTAATAAAAATGACCTTCATAGAGTCATATAATTGGGCACTTACTCGTGAAAGAGTGACAGAACTATTTTGAAAAGGATTATAAGCATTTTAAAGTCTGATCAGTTGGGGTAGGTTTGGCTGTTTGGAAGAAGTATGTCACTGGGGGTGAGCTTAGAGATTTCATAATGCTCACACAAGGACATGTCCTGTATGTCTGCTGCATGTGGCTCAGGATATGAAGCTTTCGGCTCCAGGACTATGCCTCCTAACATGCCACCATGCTCCCTACCATGATGGCACTGGTGTGATTTTCTGAAACTGTAATTGAAAGCCTCCAAATAAATGCTTTTTCTAACAAGAGTTACTATGATCCTGGTGTTTTACCACAGCAATAGGACAGTGACTAAGACATTTAGGAGTGATTCAAACACACTTAGCACTCTAAAAACATCCTTCTCCATCATGTAGGACTCTTTAGACCTCTATACATTAGAAATAGCTGAGAAAAAGCACTGGTCATGATCACCAGTTTGCATCAACATGATGGGTTTAATAAACCAATTCTATATGTAAGTTGGCATTGAAGGATCATTTCCCAATTAAGTTGTCCTTTATCTGCCATTAATTCTGTTTTTATTTTATTATATTTTACTAGCAACAATATGTTTATTAGTTAGAAAGCTTACGAGTTACATGTTGTTCAAGATAATAGAAAAGGGATGCTTTTAATCTGTAAAAAATGACTAAAAACAGACTTTCATGTTCCTATTCTAACCTGTTTGATTGCTTCAATTAGTTCAACACCTTTTACAGTCTTGGATCAAGTTGCCTTAATTTACAAATGATATTTTTATATGTTGAAATACATTGTTATACTTTATGGTTGAAATTTAATATCATACATAATATGACAGGTAGAATTTAATAGGGAACAAAAACCATAAATCACTGCATATACTGCCTTTAAAAGACAGTCATAGTCTGTACATACTATATTCCTAGATTAAGTATCAAAACACTTTATCTTGGCTTTTCCCTTAAAATGAAGAGGATAATTTCTCTGGTTAGGATTTTCATTAATTTGATACTATTTAGAGACATTTGGCAAGATAAAACCTAATTTGAAAAGGTAATATAAACCCCATATGTCTCCATTTTGAGAAGCAGGCCTTATTTCAAAAAAGGCTTTAAGGCACCAGTTTTAGGAAAAAAGCCTTAAGTCTCAGAAACTAGGTCATAAGACACCAGCTCTAGGAAGAGACCATAAAATCCAGAACAAGGTCATAAAACCCTTTCCCCAAAATTATCCTGTGGATAATCACAAAAATTTCACATTCTCATCTCAGAATGGGACATCTGCCCTGGGCAGATATGGCTGCAAAGGGGACTGCATTAGTTTTCACAGCAGAAGTCATGATAGCTTTAGTCCCACCAGAGCATCCCCCAACCTAACCAAAAGAGGGACCATTACATGGTATCCAGGAAGCTGCTGGAAGACATCATCTTTAGAAATGGACTTTAAAAGCTGAAGGCCCCAGTACAATCTGACAGTACAGTACAACCCCCAGTCTGACAATGGACCAGCCTTCATCACTCAAGTAACATAGTCACTTCTTAAGATATTGGGGGAAGATTGGAAATTACATTGTAGTTATTGTCCCCAGCATCCATGGCAAGTAGAAAGGATGAATCAGACACTAAAAGAGACATTAACCAAAATAAGTTTAGAAATGGGCAATGACCGGGTAACTCTTCTTACCTATGCATTGCATAAGACTAGGAACACCCCTTATAGCTTGTGTTTGACCCCTTTGGAGATACCGTATGGGAGACTTTCTCCCTTTTTCCTAACCTCCAGTCTGAAATTCTTGCAGACCTTGACCACCAGAAGTTCCTGGAGGTGGTGCAATCACTTCACAGGATGCATCAGCAAATATGGCCAAGCATCCACCAAATCTATGAGTCTGTAATCCCTCCTAATCCCCATTGCTTTGAACCAGGTGACAAAGTTTGGACTAAGAGACATAATCACAAGACCCTGGAGCATAGTCAGAAGGATCCACATATAGTGATTCTGAAAATGCCCCTGGCCAAAAAAAGTTGAATCCACACCTCCCACATCAAACCTGCCTGATGAGTGGCAACTCATCAGCTGAAATACTGCAGAGAACGGCTTCCAGAGGAATGCACACCTGAGGCCAATGTTGGACTGTAGCAAGTTGTCACCCACCCAAGTGATATATTTAAGCAAAGAATTTTTTTTTTCTTGCCTCATGCAAACTCTGAAGTACTCTTGATGATAGAGGGCCTTCATAGATCTCCAAAGGGTTCCATCTACCTGTTCCTTATAGACTCAGATTTAGCTCAATTAGGAAAGGTTTATCCATCACTTAGAACAATTGCTAGACTTATTAGCTAAAGTAGCAGTAAAATAAAAGTACCCTTCCTAGAACAGAGAGGGTTATGTTGGGCCCTAAGGGAGCAATGCTGTTTCTACACCAACAACTCCGGCATTATCAGAAACAGTCTGCTATGATTCACCAGAAACTAGTGGAAAGGGCTGAACTTAGACAAACGAATCAATACTGGTATGAATCATTATTTTCCTGGTCCCCCTGGCTGACTAAGGGAATATCAGTACTAGTGAGACTGATTCTGCTCTTCCTAACTGTTCACACTTGTAGGCCTTGTGTGGTAAATGATGTATTTTATAAAAACAATGATATATTTTGTAGAGCGTGGTATGGTGCAGTGGGAAGGGAATCCCTTCTCTCAGTTAATAGCCATATGACAGGTGTAGTATAGAATAGAGTTTATTTGGGGTCATGGAAAGAGGAGTTGAGAAGGGAGTAGAGCCAGGGAGGAGGGAAGAGAGAGAGAGAGAGAAAGAGAGAGAGGCCAAACACTTCCTTTTACAGTGTCTCAAGCCTACCTGGTTGTTTCATGTAGGAAAGAAGAAATGCCAACAGTAAATGCTGTAGTTAAATTTATACAAGAATGAAGTTCCCAGTTGATGGTTTTTAAGCAGCAATATCAGCCCATGGAGACAGCTCAAGGATTTGAGATGGGTCTTTCTCAAGTAGGGAATCAAAGGCCATATAAACAAATCCCATTTGTCTCCATTTTCAGAACCAGGCCTGATTTCAGAAAAGGCCTTAAGGCACCAGCTTCCAAAATAGAACATAAGTCCCAGAACTAGGTCATAAGACACTAGCTCTAGGAAGAAACCATAAAATCCAGGACAAGGTTATAAAACCCTCTCCCAAAGAAAACCCTGAGGATAAACACAAAAATGGGGAAATATCTTATCTCAGAATGGGACATCTGCCCTGGGCAGCCCTATTTCATCTAATGATTGAGCATTCGTGACATAGGAACCTGTGACCCCCTAACACCTACCAATGGAATTTTAGATTACCTAATCCTTCTAGAGAATTCTTCTGTTTCCCTTTAAGAACGCCTGTGTGCTTTTCTCTGGAGTTACCATTTTGGAGAATGGTATACCCCCACATGCTATATATTTCTGCAGAAAAAAGTGGTTTTTGTTTTTGCATACTATCAGCAATTTTTTGGATCCTTACAATTTGAGGAAATTTATCCAATAAATTTGCAGCTGGGCAAGACTTTAGGGCATTTTCTTGTTCAATGATTAGTGTGAGAGAGACCAACCACTGAGTGGAAGCCGACCTGGGTAGATGGTCCTGGGTTTCATAAGAATGCAAGCTGAGAAAGTCAAGAGAAGCAATCCACTAAGTACTAATCTTTGGTGGTCCCTGAATCAATTCCGTCCTCCAGAATTCTGTTCTTGAGTCTCTTCCCTGACTTCTGTCAGTGATGGCCTGTTACTGGAAGTGTAATAGAAACAAATCAATTCGTCAAGTTTGTCGGGCCGTGACTGGAAGTCTGTTTTTCTGGTAGACCTAAGGTTTAAATGCTGAAGGCCCAATAGGCCATCTTCGGGCTACAAGGGATGGCAGCCATTTGCCCAAGCTCCTAGAATACAGCTTTTTACATGTGGTTACATCTCTCCATAGGTCTGTGACATTTGGTCATGTAAAAAAGGGTCACGTCCCCCAGCTCCTCCTCAAGTAGAGGCATGGCCACACAGCCCTAAGCATTCCCCAGATTAGTGAGACACTTACAGACTTAGCCTTGCTCCTTCCTAGTTACTATATCTGCCTGGCCCATCCCAGAGATTGCAGGGTACGATTTCATACATGCCACTCATCACGATGTCAATAAATTCCTTAGAATTATGGACTGTCTCATCTTGATCCACCATGGGAAGAGAGGAGTCGAGCCTTCAATTAAGGAGTCACATCTAATGTCTCAGGGCTTCTAGAGGGTACCCATTCATCCAAGCCGAAGCAGCTAGTCAGCTCCACAAGCCCGCAAACGTGGTCTAGACGGGAACCCCAGCTGCGCTCTGGTTAGCCTGTCTGTGGCACCCAGCGGCATCTGTGGTACCCCGGGCTAGAGAACCCAGGGAGACAGCTGTCATGCGTTCCCTGGGAATGACCCCCTCCCCCACCCACGGGCGGTGTCCTGGCATTGTCCCAAAGCCCCCACCTGCCTGTTGGACTGTGTGGGAAGATGTGTGGCCACTCTCCGTGTATCCTGTCCCTTCCAGAGCTGCAGTGTCCGGGGCAGACACGTGGAACTTCTCTTTCTACCGCACAGGATTGTTCCCACACAAGTTGAGTTTGGTCACAGGTTTTTTTTTTTTTTTTTTTAATTAGAACAATAGAAACTCAATGGAAGTGTTGTAGATAATAATGAAATAATACAGTCAAAACATTGTATAACATTTTGAATAGTGGAATTATTCGATACATATCACCAGAGAAATGTTCAAGTGAAGAAATGGTGTTATCATTATCTGGTTCTAAAGTGAATATTGCCTTTCAGGAGTCAAGAACAGTTATCGTTTTAGTGAGAAACTAAGTCAGTTGTGACTAGTTAGCTTAGACATAGAAGCCATGCATCCTATCCCACCCAACACAGTACTGTGCTATCCTTTCTCCAATAAAGGCAGGTTTGAATCTACAGGAGGAAAATACCTCCTTTTTGGAACACAAAAAAAATTTGTCCAATTGGACTCTTCTGATTTTGGTGTAGCCTTCATCTTTCCAAGTATTTTCACAGAATGACAAGTTTCTGGGATAGTCGAGGAATCACTACTGTATAAAACCTGCTGTCTGGAAGGAAGAACAGTTTTCTGCAATTAATTTTATGGTAATTATATACATAAATAGTATACAAACTTTAACCAATTTTGTATATGAAGAAATCTCAAAATAAAATCACAAAATATGTCTTTATAGAGACATTGTGAGTATGACTCTACCTATCTGCAGAAATTTAAAATTTATTAAATAAAACATTTATGTTTAATTACAATATATTTTGCAAACACTGGAAAGTGTTTGCATAAAGACTTTTTGAGATGTGATTTATTACTGAGCCTGGAGTGCCCTTTGTAGGGATAGAGTGACATGGTTTCTGCCCCGGGACAGGGCCCTGATGTGCGACTCCACGTTTGTTGATGACTGCTTTGGACATAAAGCTTGTTTGTATAATAATGTACATATTTTCTGGTCCCACTAATAGTGGAGGACACTTTCCTTCAGAGGAATATCCTGTTAATGTTAATGACTCCATGATAATTAGAAACTGCAAGAGTCCAGAGTTGGGGCAGGAGAGATGGCTCAGTCGTTAAGAGCACTGACTGCTCTTCCAGAGGTCCTGAGTTCAATTCCCAGCAACCACATGGTGGCTCACAACCACAGCAATGGGAACTGATTCTTTCTTCTGGCGTGTCTGAGGACAATGATGGTGCACTCACATAAATAAAATCTTTATAAAAAAAATAGTGCAGAGTCAAGGGTGTGACTATGTCTCAACAAAATGGTAAAAACTGGTAACATCCTGATAGTCATTAAGGCTATGAGAAATAGCTCTAAATACATGAGTGTGAAAATATATAATTTCTCAACTATGCAAAGAATAAGGATGAAATATGAATTATATGAGGGACTTCACGAATCTAAAGAACAAAAGCTGCTGAGTTGTGAGCCAACTTGTTAGAAAATTACTAAGGACTGAAATAAAGAAATTTAGGGAGTAGTGATCACAGGAGATCCCACATAGCCACGATTTTTGGTTTTGTTTGTTTGTTGTTTTTGTTTGTGCTTACATAGGCAGTTAAATTCCTGAGTTCACTATCAGCCTAGAACGGAGCAGAGTTTGGCTTAGGTGTGATTCATAGCATGTTGTCTGTGCTTACCAAAGGCAGGCACATCTCTGAATTTTTTTTAAATGTTAAGAAAAAAGTATGCTGGCTATCTCCTAAGAATCAAAGGGGTGGGGTCACATGATGCTGATTTGTAAGATAATCAAGAGGAACCATGGAGTAAATGACTGGATTGACATGTAAAATAAAAGCTTGGACCTGTGTTCTGCAGGAGATGTGCTATCCAAAGAATTTTTTAGGGTAAAAAGAGAGAACTGCTTCGAGAAAACACACACACACACACACACACACACACACACACACACACACACACACACACACACACACTGCTTTCCCTATCACTTTACCCCTCATTCACTCCTCTGCCCAGGTATTTCCCCTTGCACAGTGATGTTGCCTACGTTTTATAATCTTTCCCATATCTCACCCTTAAAGCATATCCTTTTTAGCTGAGTGGTCCCCTTCCAGTTTCCTGACCTTTACTCACATTTACTTCTTTCATATATCTATTTAACAATATTTGGTAAATGTATAAAGTATCTTTTTTAGCTATAAAGAAAAACCAAAATTTCAATTTTACATGACAATGAAAGGCACTCAAAATATATTCTGTGAGTAATTCCAGCTGGAATCAATAGCACATTCTCTCATCCATGTAGTTTCTACTACCTTCTACAAACGAAATGTAAGGAAATGAAAGACTATGTTTCTTGTTCCTTCTCTCATTGCCAGCAGGTGGAGATTTTTGTATCATTTTTCATTGATCTATAGAATATTTGGTAGTTGAGGAAATACACCTAGTTGGATTTGTGATCCTTTTGTTTGTGTTTTTGGTTGGTTTGTTTGTATTTGTTTTGTTTTTTACTTCTATTTTTTATAGTTCAATTGTTGCCTCCCACTTGGTCTGCCCTTCCACAGTTCCTTATCCCATTCTTCCTCCCTCCCTTCTCCAAGAGGATGCCCCCCCACCAGACCTCCTTACTCCCTAGAGCCTCAATTATCTCTAGGTTAGGCACATCTTCTCCCACTGAGGCCAGACCAGGGAGTCCTCTGCTGTATATATATTGGGGGTGGGGGGTTTGGACCAGTTAGTGCATGATGCCTAATTGGTGGTTCAGTGTCTGAGAGATCTCAGGGGTCCTAGTTAGTTGAGACTGCTGGTCTTCCTCTTGCGCCATGCTACTCCACAGGTTCTTCCAGCCTTTCCCTAATTTAACCATAAGGGTCTCTGACTTCAGTCTAACGGTTGGGTGTAAGTGTCTGCATCAGCCTAAGTCAGCTGCTTATTGGACAACCATGCTAAGCTCCTATCTGTAAACACACCATGGCATCAATGATAGTTTTGGGCTTTGGTGCTTTACCTTGAGATGGATCTAAAGTTGGGCCAGTCACTAGACCACTTTTCCACAGAACTCAAGAAGGTTAACAAGCAGAAAGGCTCAAGTGAGCATGCTTCATTCTTAGAGAGAGGGAGAGACTTGGGTGGGAGAGGAGTAGGGGAGGGGAAAAGGGAACATGATTGGGTATGATGGGTAGGGGGAGACAGGAGAAAAGTCCTGAAAGCCAACAGAATGAATCGAAATATAAAACCTGGGGCAGGTGAGATGTTGGGGGGACCCTCTAGCGAGTACCAAAGACCTGGGAGGTGAGAGACTCTCAGGACTCAAAGGAAGGGATTTTGGATTTGTAGTGTGTTTATATAGTTAGTATTTTTGATATTTAAATAATAAAGAACAATCCAGGATCATGGAGATGAGCAACTACTGTATTTCTGTGAGACTTTGAGGAAAAATCTGCATGTTTCACTTAGCTGTGAAGAATTATATGTTTAAATGTGGGTGTTTCACTGGCTGAAACTATGACCAAAGGTCAAGCTAAGAAAAGATTTCATGCAGGAAAAAAGTCCTTTCTTAATTTATTTCCCATTTGGGGCACATGAATATCAAAATGTGGTCATTTTCTAATACAAAAGGTATAGTCAATGTTCATTATCAGCTTTACAATGTCAGCAGTTGGTAAAGACCCATGTACATATAAAACAGGTGCTCTCCATGTTTCACTGGGCAAAAAAATTTTGTGATTGTTTTATTCCTGTATTACAAAGTTAATTTTGTTTTATAACCTATAGAACAGCTTAAAGCTAAAATACAGAAAGAATATCCACAACATTGAGAATGATACAAAAACATGGAAGAGATAATTGTGTACTCCAATAATATATGTGCTGAATTACCACTGAAATCCTCCTCTCTTCATTTGCAGTTGCTTACAGAAACTGGCTTGACTTGCCCTTGTTTTTGACTTCTAACTTAGAAATAACCCCCACACCTCGCCAGAATCCCAAGATTGCTTCCCATCATGCTCAAGAAACTATCACTTTGACTGCAATAAATCATCCTTCAATTCTTTTCTGCTTCTCTTTACTAATTATCAAGAAAACAAAGAACTTGTCAAAGGGAAGCTCCTTCTTCCAATGACAATAGCATACAGCATACATACTAATGAAATTGCATAGTATATGGGCTTATAGTACAGAGCCTGAAACAGAACTGAGAATAATTAGAAGATTAAGTACAGGAAATGATAAAAAATTAGTTAAAAGAAAACGTAAGCTGCTGAAAAAGTCTCGGGAGCCCAGTAGAGAAAGATGTTTAGGAAGGAACAGTCTTCCTTACTGCTGCTACCACACACCTCTTCCTTTGACCTTATGATATTTACATGAGACTTCTCCCTAGTCATTTTGTTTTTATCCTCTGATTTCTCATCTTAAAGCAGTTTATACCATCTTCCCTTTAGCTGTCTTACCTTCTAAGACTTTTATAAAAGGATATTATTTAGTCATTTTATTGCATAGTTAATTCCACAAACTTGAGGCTTACAAAACTGTGATTTTTAAATTCTCAAATCCTTAGCAAAGCCTTCCAAAACATCCTTAACAGTTTCAATCTCCTTGTTAGATAAACACCTTATTCACAGAGGCTCTAATTTACAGCACTTAGGCAAGTATGTTTAAGGGATCCTTAAAGATTCCTCTTTCTTCTGAAGTGTCACCCTACTGTTTCAGCGGGTATCATTTTTTATTTTTTACCTTCATTTAATTCAAGGGAACATGGGTGTAAATTGGTGATTCAACAAATTTAAAAACATCTACTTGAACTATTGCTTGACTACATAAAGCTAGCAACAGGTAAATATTGTTTTGCAGCTTGTTCCCATGCAAACTGAATGTGCAGCCATTAAAAGTCAGAAAAAGTTGAAAATATAGTGAATTTATTCTATTTCATTAAAAATAAAAATGGTGGCTTTGCTTATTAGAAATATTATGCAAATGTGCTACGTCTACATCAACATGCCAGAAAAAGCAATGTCATGTGACAATTAAATTTACTTTTCCATTTTATCTGTTAGTTATCAACCCATTCAAGGATCATTGAGCTTCCATATAATAAGTAGTAATTAAGACATTAATCAGAAAATTTCTCAAATGAAATATTTTTCTTAGTGGGGAAACATTTTTTCTCATTTCTTTTCTTTAAAATTAATTTCACTTCATTACATTGTTATTGAAAACTACACCAAATAAGTTCTAGAGATTAAATGTGTCCTTGTAATAATTAATAATTTTCATAAGGCCTGCTAACTAAAGATTTTTGTTGTTTTATTTAGGTCATTTACTTGCTAAGTAGTGTACTACAGTTTAAAACCATAGTTGCTTCTCTAAAACTAAATAAACTTTTTAATAAGACATTCTTTTTATAACTGGTGACGCGATTGTCTCTTTTAATTAAAATGATTTCTTATTTGAAAAGGAAAAGACAAACAGCAACAATTTCTAAAAATCTAAGTGAACTTAGACCTTGATAGCTTCACTTCAAATAATATTACATTTGAGTACAGAATGCTCATAAGGGCTACCTCATTACTGATTCTCAGAGCAGCAGCCGATTCCATTAAAGAGGAAGTATGCAGCAAGATCATTAGCAGCTTGTTATTGTAGCAAATCACCCAAGGCATCAAAACATGCAAATGTGAATTTTAGTTGCAAAACAACCTGGGAAATTTCCAACAGTGGTCACGAACTGCTAAATCCATCATAGAGATTAAATGAAAGAAACAAAAATGAGTAAACTTATAAAAATTATTCTACTGCAGCCACCAAGATTTATCAGTGGCTAGAAGTGCATGACACTAACCCTGACAACTTGAGTTTGATCCCTAGGAATAATATGGCAGAACCAGATTCTACAAGTTTTCCTCTTACCTCTAAATCTTTGCCATAGAATGCAAACACCCACCCCCACACACAGTTTAACTGCTTCTGGCATGAATCCTTTTTTTTTAATTTTTAAGATTCACTTTAAATTCCTATCACAGCTCCCCTCCCTCCTCTCTTGCCAGTCCCACTGTAAGTGGGAGTTTCTGGATATGTCAGGTGATACAGACTCACATGGTATTTGCTGATACAGACTTACTTGATGTTTTCATAATGCAAGACCTATGGGAAGGCACATGATGTTTAGAAATAATATAAATAAGATTCAAAGGACAGTGATGGCACACTTGCGTATCTCATTTGTATGGATGGCTTCATTGGTTTCAAGGCTTTATCTTCACTGATCTTCACTTAATTTAAGGAGGCAAGGCAGAGAATTTATCCTGACATCCCCAGCTGATCCTGGTCATTCCTGCTGACTTAATCTGATTTGGTGTAGGCCTGGCAGTTTCTATTAGATTGTGCCACCACTGCTGATCCCTGTTTGGCATCCTGACACTACTGAACTGATTTGCTGGTATTCTGACAAACAGAGATTGCAATTGCCTTAAAGAACTATTTCTAAACAGGTCCACATCCCTTGGCCCTATTCACCATCTTTTCTTTCCTATCTTTGCACAGTTGGCTAGAAGGGGAGTAGACCCATTTGAGAACCTTTATTAAAAGTTGTTTTTTAGGGGGCTGGAGAGATGACTCAAATTGGGATTCATCTCAAGGCAAGGCTCCAAGGCCTGACACTATTACTGACACATATGCTATGATGTGGTCAGTCAGGAGACTAGCACTGCTGTCCTCCGAGAGGTTCAAAAAGCACTTGAAAGAGTCAGGTGCAGACACTTACATCCATCCAGTGGATAGAAGCTGTGGACTCTGTGGTTGAATTAGGGAAAGGCTGGAAGAAGGTGAGGAGGAGGAGGGTGACCCCAAAGAAAGACCAACAATCTCAACTAACCTGGACAGTCGAGATCACTCAGACAGCAACCAGGCAGCATACTCTAGCTGATATGAGGCCCCCAACTCATATTCAGCAGAGGACTGCAGGGTCTGCCCTCAGTGAGGGAAGACACACCTAACCCTTGAGAGACTTGAGGCCCCAGGGAGTAGGGAGGTCTGGTGGGATGGAGGGGGAGGGTAGGGTTATCCTCTTGGAGACAGTGGAGAAGGAATGGGATGAGGAATTGTTGGAAGGCAGACCGAGAGGGAGATAACGACTGGACTGTACAAAAAAAGGATATAATAATAATAATAATAATAATAATAATAATAATAATAATAATAAATCTTATGAAATAATGAAATTACTTGATGTATTAAGATGTGTGTTATATACAATAAAAATTTTACATTATTCTATAGACAATCTAAAATTTTTGTTTCAATAAATTGGTAAAGAATGTGGCATCAGGTATGATTCTCATAATTTAGGGAATTTACATTAATTATAGCATGTAAATTGAGTATATGCCATGAAGATTTCTTCATAACCTAATTTAATAATCTACAATATATATAAACTATTAAATAAAAAATATTACTTTGATGACATTACAGATTACTGACTCATTAAAATATTCTAAGTCTAATTGCACACTTATAAGTCCCTCCCATTTCCCCTTCCTCTTCTCCTCAGAGAGGGGGAGTCCCACTTTGGGTACCATCCCATCCTAGGCTATCTAGTCTTAGCAGGACAAGGCACATCCTCTCCCACTGAGACCCAACAAGGTAGCCCAAGTAGCAGGGAAGGGAATTCAATGTCAGGGAACAAAGGACAAGAAAGCACCCTCCATTTGTTACACAAAAAAAGCACATATTTGCTATAAAAGTGTAGAGAGTCTAGGTCCAGATCCTTCATGCTCCCTGGTTGGTGGCCCAAGCTCTGAGAGGCCCCATGGTCTCAGGGAAGTTGACTCTGCAGGTCTTCTTGTGGCTGACATGATTTTTTTTTTTTTGCTCCTTTTCATAGGTTGCATAGTATTCTATTCTCTAATGAAATAAACTCTTATTTAGATATGCAATGGTTGGAGAGGCAGGCAAACCTAATAGTTTACAATTATGTAATTTCTGACTAAATATCATTCTATGTGTTTCCAGTATATGGGTTTTGCTTTTTCTGTAGCCAACAAATGGAATGTAAGATGTTTGCATCTGCATGACACATACACACACATACACACAAATTCTAATCATTTTCTTTGTTTAACACTTTCCCTTGTGAGCAATGTTTCAACACTTATTTCTACTCCTACCACTGAACGTTCCCAATGTAGTCATAAAATACTTCATTTTTCTCATTCCACTCTTCTTCCAAATTGAAAATTAAGACAATGAAAATATCAATCCTGCTCCTTTGATTAGTCATCTACAAACATAAATAGGTATGAGCACATAAAAAGCGACTTTCTTTTCTTTTTTGTTTTTGTTTGTTTGCTTTTTTCTTTTTCTTTTTTAAAGGCAGAGTTTTTTCATTTTGTCTCGACTGTCTAGTAACTTGTTCTGTAGAAAAGGCTGGCCTCAAACTCCTAAAGATCTGTTTGTCTTTGCATCCTAAGTGCTAGGATGAAAGTCATGCACCAACACCACCTGGCAAAAGTGACTTTTTATATACTTCATTCTTTTTTAAAAAAGATTTATTTATTTTTATTTTTATGAATACACTGCAGCTGTCTTCAGACACACACTAGAAGAATGCACCAGATCCTATTACAGGGGGTTGTGAGCCACCATGTAGTTGCACAGAATTGAACTCAGGACTTCTGCAAGAATATTCAGTGTTTCTAACCACTGAGCCATCTCTCTAGCATAACACTTCATTCTTATTTGTTTTATATTCACAACTCCAATTCACTATTTTTAATATCTTGATCCACATATGTATAACAATAAAATTAGTAATTAAAAGATGTATAAAACTATATAAACATGTATATAAATATATAACTAGACCATTGATTATAATATTATTACTATTGAAACAAGCACTCATACTTAAAACCAAAAAATTGCGTATAGAAAAGTGATCCAGAATTTTGCTACAATGTCTGATTATTGCAATAGGAATCTCTTTTCACAGTAGTTTCAGCTATTATATTCTGAAATTGTAAGGTTGACAAGGTAGCCCAGTTTCCACTTGTTATATTAAGTTAACTTAATATAGCCTAAATTGAGCATATAGTTCTTAGTCATACAAGTCACATTCATGGTCCTTACATGTGTATCTTGGGTATCATGATGAGCAAAACAGATAAATTTTCAAACCACTGAGAATATTCCATGACTAGGAAATATCCCTATCATGTAAACATCTTAGAAACTACATTTCCACTATTGCACACTTAACAAAAAAAGAGAGAGAGAATAAAATGACCAGATGACACTAAAAAAGTAGTGAAAGATTTAATTAGTATGATTTTCAATATATTTCTCTACCTTTACAAACGTAACTCTCTACATTGAGAGCATTTGGGTGCCTTGTGACACTGACCAAGAGGCTTTTCTGGTAATATTAGGACATATCTATCTATCTATCTATCT
The DNA here is from genome assembly GCA_028551405.1 of Uromys caudimaculatus. Lineage (NCBI taxonomy): Eukaryota > Metazoa > Chordata > Mammalia > Rodentia > Muridae > Uromys > Uromys caudimaculatus. The sequence continues at coordinate 91,299,728 of CM052711.1, read as the reverse complement.
ATCTATCTATCTATCTATCTATCTATCTATCTATCTATCTATCTTTCTATCTACCTATCTACCTACCTACCTATCTATTAACTATCTATCCATTTTCTAATTATATATCATCTATGTACCTAATCTCACATATATGTATATGTCTGTATGCATCTAACTATTTATTATCTAGAATCTATCTATTCTCTATATATCTATTGTTAGTCTAGGTAACATCCATTTCTCTTTAATATTTATTACTTATCATATATCCTACATGCAAGAATATGTGTATCTCATTATGCCTCATCATGGATCACTGTTCCTTTTCTATATGACTGCATTTTTAATGTCATCCTGTTTTCAGTCTCTCTTCTCACTATATATATTATGCAGGATCAGAGGGACATTATACAGGTTCATATCTCTTGTTTCTAAAGTTCTTTAATAATATCCATTTATCTCCACTATATATCTGAAAGTAGCAGTCTCGTAGTTCAATTCACTTCTCTTGCCTTCATCTCTTTCTCACAGCACACACTGTGCCTTCACCTCATTCTTTCCACTGCTCATTGAATACGTTGTATCCAAATATTGGAAAGAGTATTTTTTGCTTTTTGATATGCTCTTTTTCTCCCATCATGTTTGTATAACTCAATCTTCTGTATTTTCAAACTCTTTCTCACATATTTTCTGTTGAATTTGAAATAAAAAGTTACCATATATTCATTATTATTCACATTTAAAAATATATTTCCATGAGACAGAACATGGATGTCCTGTAGTGAATATTTTGATTAAGATATATTCTCATTTAATTTTTAATTCCAATATAATTGCTTCATTTTCCCTTTTCCTTTTACAAGCCCCACCCATAACTTCTTTAACTATGCCTCATATTTGTGGTCTCTTGTTTTTTAATTGTATATATATATATATATATATATATATATATATATATATATATATATATATATATGCTTACCTTTGGGGATTAGTTTGTGAATTCTTTAGTTGCCTACAGTGTTTTTTTGTCTAGAGATAAGACCCAATGAGATTTCACCCTTCCATGTGAATATGTCTTTTGTTGTTGTCATTGTTCATGTCTTGTTTTACTGTTGATGTGTCCTGGGTCTGGAGATTCTCTGTCAGTTGCAAGAAACAATCTCATAGAAAATTTACTGGTACTCTGGCTCTTACAACCTTACTTCTCCATCTTCTGTGATTTATGCTGAATATTCAGTATAGGGTTGTATGGTACATGTATCTTTTCAGGTTGGACATCCTAGCATCAGTAGTTCTGTGAAGTTCAACCAGTTGTGGTTTTCTGTAATGATTTCAATCTGATGCAAAGAGAAGCTTCTTTGTGTGATAGCTACACTTCTCTGTAGGTAAGTGATTGAATACAGTTAGGGATTAGGTAGATTTATTATGATAATAGATTCTTCTCTAATATCTAGGAACTCACTAGCCTTAGAGTGTTGATTATGCTTTCAGTATCATGCAAGATTCTCTTCCTGCTTCAGAACCATTAATTCAATTAGATGGCCATTGGTCACTGCCAAGATAAGAATATATCTATTACACCTCTTGGGTTTCCTGCCCTGCTGGTCATTATTGTGGTTCATCTGCTGGTCATTATTGTGGTTCACAGTTGTCACAGCTGGATATGGTTATTGGTTGTTTCCTTCCTTTGGCAGCATGCATATCATCTTATATTATCATGAAAGCTAGCCCTCAGAGGAGGCTTTTGAATCATATCCAGCTTGAGTCCTCTAACTTTTATTTTTGAAGTGGTTAGTGTCTTCAAATAATAGGTTCTTACCGTCAACCACTAGTAGATAATCATGGGTAACAATAGTCCATATTGTTTTGGGAGTCTCTTGGACTTCCCTGATTAATAACTCAAAAATGGGGTCCTAAATCTTTCTACTGGAGACTGATAATTTTAAGTTCAGCACACAATTTTCCTGAAGTGGATGCAGAGTCACAGTGTCTGAGAAAAAAATTATTTGATTTTCCCTAAAAACAGTTTCTTGGAGAGAAAATAGAAGCATAGTCTTTGTATTAACCACACTGTGAAATCTGTTACTCACACAGAAACTTCTTCCCTGTTTTTTTGTTTTGTTTTGTTTTTTGTTTTTTTCTTGTTTTTTTTGTTTTGTTTTGTTTTGTTTTTCGAGACAGGGTTTCTCTGTATAGCCCTGGCTGTCCTGGAAGTCACTCTGTAGACCAGTCTGGACAAGAACTCAAAAATCCACCTGCAGCTCTCTCCCAACTGCTAAGATTAAAGGCGACAGGAGGTCTGCTACAGCCAGGGCCACAGGCCAACTAGGAGACCTGAAGCAACCCAGGGACAAAAGGGTCAGGTTCCAGACAGAGTCAGCCAGACCAGCAATCACCAGGGATAAGCAGGTGGCAAGATACAAGAACATAAGCAACAGAAGCCGATATATGTGGGCATCATCAGAACACATTTTTCCCACTGCAGCAAGCCCTGAACACATCAACACAGATGAACATCTGGAAGTTGACCTAGAGTCCTATCTCATGAAGATAATAGAGTCCTTTAAGGAGGATATAAATAACTCACTTTAAAAAATACAGGAAAATATAGGTAAACAAATAGAAGCCCTTATAGAGGAAACAAGAAATACAGGAAAACATATTCAAGCATGTGAAGGAATTGAATAAAGTGGTCTAAGACCTGAAAGTGGAAGTTAAAACAATAAAGAAAACACAAATGGAGGCAACCTTGGAAATGGTAAACCTAGGAAACACATCAGATATTACAGATGTAAGCATCACTAATAGAATACAAGAGACAGAAGAAGGAATCTCAGGTGTAGAAGATATTTTAGAAGAGATTGACACAACTGTTAAAGAAAATTCAAAACATAGAAATTTCCTAACCCAAAACATTAAGTAAATCCAGGAAACAATGAATTGACAAAAATCTAAGAATAATAGGAATAGAGAACAAAGATTCCCAGCTCAAAAGACCTGAAAACATCTTCAACAAAATCATAGAAGAAACTTCTCCAATCTAAAGAAAGAGATGGCCATAAATGTACAAGGAATCTATAGAACACCAAATAAACAGAACCAGAAAAGAAAATCTTCTCATCACATAATAATCAAAACACTAAATATTCAGAACAAAGAAAGAATATTAAAAGCTGCAAGCGAAAGGACCAAATAACATATAAAAGCAGATGTATTAGAATTACACCAGATTTTTCAAAGGAGACACTGAAAGCCAGAAGAGCCTGGACAGAGGTCATGCAGACCCTAAGAGAACACAAATGCCATCCCTGGCTACTATCACTTGCAAAACTCTCAATCATCATAGATAGAGAAACCAAAGTATTCCAGGACAAAACAAAATTCAAACAGAGCATTCTAGGAGGAAAATTCCAATACAAGGAGGGTACATACACCAAAGAAAAAACAAGATATTAACAAAGCCAAAGGAAGAGAACCACACACACATAATCACATAATGTCACCTACAAAAACAAACATAACAGGTACTAACAATCATCTGTCTTTAATATCACTCAATATTAACAGATTCAACTCACCTATAAAAAGACATAAGCTGACTGGATATACAAACAGGATCTAGCATTTTGCTACATACAAGAAACACACCTCATTAACAGAGACAGACACTATCGCAGAGTAAAAGGCTAATAGAGGATCTTCCAAGCAAATGGTCCCAAGAAGCAATCTGGAGTTTCTATCCTAATATCCAATAAACAAGACTTTGAACCAAAAATTATCAAGTGGGATGAGAAAGGACATTTAATATTCATCAAAGGAAAAATTCACCAAGAGAAAGTCTCAATTCTAAACATCTATGCCCCAAATGCAAGGGCACCTACATTCATAAAAGAAACATTACTAAAGCTTAAAGTACATATTAAAACCTACCCAATAATAGTGGGAGATTTCAACACTCCACTCTCACTAATGTACAGGTCATTGAAAGAGAAACTAAACAGAGATACAGTGAAACTAATAGAAGTTATGAACCACATGGATTGAACAGATAACTACAGAACATTTCACCCTAAAACGAAGGAATGCACCTTCTTCTCAGGACTTCATGGTACCTTCTCCAAAACTGACCATATAATTGGTCACAAAAGAAGCGTCAACTGATACAAGATGATTGAAATAATCCCATGCATCCTATCAGAGATCACCATAGCATAAGGCCTTCAATAACAACAAAAACAACAGAAAGCCCACATACATGTGGAAACTGAACAACTCTCTATTCAGTGATAACTTGATCAGGGAATAAATAAAAAAAAAATAAATTTCCTAGAATTCAATGAAAATGATTACACAACATACCCAACCATATGGAATGCATGAAAGCAGTGCTAAGAGAAAAATCCATAGCACTAAGCGCCCCGGTAAAAAATTGGAGAGATCCTACACTAGCGACTTAACACCACACCTGAAAGCTCAAAAACAATAAGAAGCAAACACACCCAAAAGAAGTAGAAGGTAGGAAATAGTCAAACTCTGTGTGGAAGTCAACCAAATAGAAACAAAGACAAAGATATAAAGAAGCAGCAAAACCAAAAGTGTTTTTTTGAAAAAAATCAAAAAGATAGATGAACCCTTAGCTAGACTAACTAAAGGGCTCAGATTAACATGCCCAAATTAACAAAATCAGAAATGAAAAGGGAGACATAACAACAGAAACTGAGGAAATTGAAGCAATCTTCAGATCCTGCTACAAAAGCATAAACTCAGCAAAACTGGTAATTCTAGATGAAATGGATGATTCTCTAGACAGATACCACATAACAAAGTTAAGTGAAGATCAAGTAAACTAAACAAGGCCATATTTCCTAAGGAAATAGAAGAAGTCGATAAACACCTCCCATCTCCGCCCCAAAAAAAATCCCAAGGCCAGATGGATTTAGTGCAGAATTCTACTAGTCCTTCAAAATGACTTAATGCCAATATTCCTCAAAGTATTCCATAAAATAAAAACAGAAGGAAAACTACCTAATTCATTCTATGAAGCCACAATTACTCTGATACCTAAATCACACAAGGATGTAACGACCAATTTAGCTTATGAATGCCAATGCAAAATTACTCAATAATATTCTTTACAAACAGAATCCAACATCAACACCATCATTCAACACAAACAAGTAGTACTCATCTCAGGGATGCAAGGTTGGTTCAATATACAAACATCCATTAATGTAATACACTATATAAACAAACTCAAAGACAAAAATTCCACGATCATCTCCTTAGATGCTGAAAAAGCATTTGACAAAATACAATACCCCTTCATCTTAAAAGTATTATAGAGATCAGGTATTTAAGACCCATAGCTAAGCATAATAAAAGCAATCTATTGTAAACCAACTGCAATTATCAAATTAAGTGGAGAGATACTTGAAGCAATCCCACTAATATCTGGAACAAGACAAGGATGTCCACTCTCCCCATATCTATTCAATATAGTACTCAAAGTTCTAGCTACAACAATAAAACAACAAAAAGAGATCAAGGGGATACAAATTGGCAAAGAAGAAGTAAAGGTATCACTATTTACAGATGATATGATTGTATATATAAGCCACCTCAAAAATTCTACTAAAGAACCTCTATAGCTGTCGAACAACTTCAGCAAAGTGACTGGATATAAAATTAAGTGAAATAAATCAATAGCATTCCTTTATACAAATGAAAAACAGGCTGAGAAAGAAATTACAGAAACAACTCAATTCACAATAGCCACAAATAATATAAAATATCATGGGGTTAATCTAACTAAACAAGTAAAAAGTCTGTATGGCTCTAATTTCAAGTATCTCAAGAAAGAAATTGTAGATCTCAGAAAATGGAGAGAACTCTTATGCTCATGGATTAGTATGATTAACATAGTAAAAATGGACATACTACCAAAGGCAATCTACAGATTCAATGCAATCCCCATCAAAATCCCCACACAATTATTCAAAGACACGGAAAAAGCAATTCACAAATCATCTGGAAAAGCAAAATACACAGAATAGCGAAAACAATTCTAAACATTAAAAGAACAGATGGGAGACTGACCTGACCTCAAGCTATACTACAAAGCAATAGTGATAAAAACTGCATGGTATTGGTACAGAGACAGACACATTGATCAATGAAATAGAATTGAAGACCCAAAAACAAAAGAAATACTTATAGACACTTGATCTTTGACAAAGAAGCCAAAAAAAAAAAAAAAAAAAAAACACACAATGGAAAAAAAGAAAGCATCTTCAATAAATGATGATGGTCTAACAGGCAGTCTGTGTGTAAAAAACTGAAAATAGATCCATATTTCTCACCTTGCACAAAGCTCAAGTTAAAGTAGATCAGGAACTCAACATAAAACCAGATACACTGAATCTAATAGTAGAAAAAGTTCAAAAGAACATTGAACTCATGGACACAGGGGGAAATTTCCTAAACAGATCTCCAAATAGCTCATGCTCTAAGATCAACAATTGTTAAATGAGATCTCATGAAACTGGAAAGCTTCTGTAAGGCAAAGGACATAGTCAATAGGACAAGTCAGCAACCTACAGATTGGAAAACATCTTCACTAATGCCACATGTGATAGAGGGCTAATATCCAAAATATATAAAGAAAACAAGAAGCTAACCACCAAAAAAACCAAAACAACCCAATCAAAAAAATGGGGTACAGAACTATACAGATAATTCACAACAGAGGAATATTGAATGTCAGAGAAGCATTGAAAGAAATGTTCCAAGTCCTTAGTGATCAGGGAAGTGTAAATCAAAATGACCCTGAGATTCTCCCTTACACCAATCAGAATGGCTAAGATCAAAACCTCAAGTGACAGCACATGTTGTTGGGGATGTGAAGAAAGAGGAACAATCCTCCATTGCTGGTGGGATTCCAAACTGGTACAACCACTCTGGAAATCAATTTGGAGATTTCTCAGACAATTGGACATAGTACTACCTGAAGATCCAGCTATACCACTCCTGGGCATACAATCAAAAATGTCCCATCATGATACAAGGGCACGTGTTCCACTATGATCATAGTGGCCTTATTTGTGATAGCCAGAAGCTGTAAACAACTCAGATGTCCCCAACAGAAGAATGGATATAGAAAATAAAATACCACTTAGCTATTAAGGAGGAGGTCATCCTGTGGATGGATTAGAAATTATCATTCTGAGTGAGAAAACTCAGACCCAAAAAGACATGCATGGTATGTACTCACTAATAAATGAATATTAGCCTAAAAGGTACAGAATATCCAGGATACAATCCACAGAACTCAAAAAGGTTAACAAGCCGGAGAGCCCAAGTGAAGATGCCTCAATCCCACTTGGGAGGGAAAAGAAAGCAATCACAGGAGAGGAGAAGGAGAAAGAAAGCTGCTTGGGAAAGCAGACAGGAAGAGGAAGAGGGGAACATGATCAGATATTGGGTAGAAAGAACAAGACTAAAGTCCTGAGGACCAGTAGAAGAATAGAAACAGACAACCCCTGGAGGCTGTAGGTGGGGAGACTCTCCAGAATGTACCAGAGTCCTGAGAGGTGAGATACTCTCAGAACTCAAGTGGACGGACCTTAGATGAAATGCCCTACAGTGAGGAGTGGGAAGTTGTTGGGCCCACCTCCAGTAGAATGACAGGGCATCAAGTGAAAAATGGGGTTGCCATCCCACACTCAAAAACTCTGATGCATAATTTTTCCTGTCTGTAAGAACTTCAGGGACAAAACATACAAGAGCCTGAGGAAAAGGAGGTCCAGCAACAGGCCCAAATTGGTATCCAACTCAAGTAGAGGCACCAAGGCCTGACACTATTATTGCTCACAAAAAGGGGCTTATTATGATTCCCCCTGAAAGTCTTAACAAGCAGCTGAAAGAGTCAGATGCAGATATTTACACCCAACCAATAGACAGAAGCTGCTGACCCTTGTGTTTGAATTAGGGAAATGCTTGAAGAAGGTGAGGAGGAGAGTGACTCTGTAGGAGGACCAGCAGTCTCAACTAGCCTGGACCCCTGAGATCTCTCAGACACTAGGCCACCAACCAGGCCACATATACCAGCTGATATGAGTCCCCCAACATATATACAGCATAGGACTGTTGGGTTTTAACTCAGAGAAGATGGCCCTAACCCTCAAGAGACTGGACACCCTAGGGTAAGGGGATGTTTGTGGGGTGGAGGTGGGGGGTGGGGACATCCTCCTGGATATGGGGTAAGGAGGCATGGGGTGTAGAATAGTCAGAGGGTGGTCCAGGAAAGAAATAGAATCTGGATTGTAAAAAAAAAAAAAAAAAAAAAGATTAAATAAAAAAATTGGAAAAATAGTCAAAACGAAACAAACAAACAAATAAAAGCAATGCTTCCAACCACATGCAACAATTTTACAGTTTCCTGAAGGCAGTTTCAAAGGTTATTACAAGATGTTCTGAAAATTAGCCACCACATGATGCAGAAGTCCTTATGGGCTAGGACCACACGTACAGTTACACAATGGGATACTTCTGAGGTATTAAAAACAAGGGAAACATTTTCTTAGTACAATGGACAGAACTAGAAATTATCATCGTGAGTGAAGTAATAGAGCCCCCAAAAGAAATAGATGGTAGGCACTTACTTATAAGTGGATATTAGCCATATAATACAGGATGCCCATGCTACACTCCACAGAGCCAAGGAGTCTAGACAGGAAGATGTTTGATCTTCATTTGGAAGGCAGAATGGAGTGGTCCTGGAAGGCAGATGGAGGAAGGGAACTATTTGGTAGAGGGGATCAGGAGGTGAGTTGGGACATGGGAGGTTCAGAACTTGATGTGGATAAGGGCAGGGGTGATGACAGCATGGGTATGAGAAGGAATGAAAATCTGCAACTGACAGCGGTTGAGAGGTAGGCAATAGCTATAGGATTAGGCAGAGACTGGGATAGGGGAGTCACTCAAGAATCAATAGGTGTATCTTTAGCTGTGACTCACAACATTGGAGTTATGAACCCCCGGAAGGCTTATTGCAGTGGCAAGGCAGGAACCTTGGTGGAACAATAGAGAAACGAACCCACCCACAGAACTTTCTACCCAAAGCTTATCCTGTCTACAAGAAATTCAGGGATTTGGGGATGGAGTAAAGACTAAGGAAACAAACAACCAATACTGACCCAAGTTGAGATCTATCCCATGACAAGCACCAATCCCTAACACTATTAATGATACCCAATTATGCTTGCAGACAGGAACATGCATTGGCTCTCCTCTAAAAGGCTCCATCTAGTAGCTGATTCGACAGATATAGACACCCAGAGCTAAACAGTATATGGAGTTTGGAGAATCTTAGAGAAGAATAGGAGGAAGGATTGCAGCCCCGAAGCTGATAGATTGGAACTCCACAGGAAGACTAACAGAATCGACTAAACTGAACCCTTGGTGCTCTCAAAGACTGAACCACCACCAAAGGTCATACACTGGCTAGATCTAATTCCCCCTGCACATATTTAGCAGATGTTTCATATTGATCCCGAACAATGGAATTGAGGACAATCTCAAAACCTTTTGCCTGTCTGTGGAATATGTTCTTCTACCTGGTCAGCCTTGTCTGGCTTCCATGGGAGAGGATGTGCCTAGCCTCATAGAGACTTGATTGCCGGGTAGGGGTATACCCTGGGGGGCATCAATTCAGAGAAAAATGGGAGGGGTAAGAGAGAGGATATAGGAGGGGTGACTGGGATGGTGGTAGAGAGCAAGTTGTAAAGTGAATAACTGAAAAAAATAAAAGAAATTATCTAAAGGAAAAAGGAAAATAAACTAAAAATAAATAAAATAAAATAAAAAGCATACCCTACAGTATGCTTGCCACAGTAGCTCTGTGGAACTTTCCTGTAGTGAAAGGCCAGGAAAGTATTGATTGTACACTGACAGCTTTGAATTTCTCTGTTAACCCTTTCATTATTTTTGGTGGTTGATAAAAATATATTCAATAGTGAAAGTTTAAAATCTGATGTTAGACTGCAGACATGCCTTTCATTTCAATGGCTACTCTTTCTAAATGTATAGTTCACTGAGCTCTATAATCATTGGGTCTGATCAATTTTGTTTTTTGTTATTTCTTTTTCTTTTTTTTTCTTGGATATTTTTTAATTTACATTTCAAATATTATCCCATTTTCTGATTCCCCCCTGAAAACCCTCTATCCTATCCACCCTCTGCTTGCTTCTCTGGGGGTATTTCTCCACACACCCACCTACTCCTGCCTCCCTGCCCTCAATACCCCTACACTGGGGCATCTATCAAGCCTTCATAGGACCAAGGACCTTTTCTCCCATTGATGCCTGACAAGGCCATCCTCTGCTACATATGCAGCTGCAGCCATGTTTTCTCATTGGTCAGTGGCTTGGATTCTGGAAGCCCTGGGGGTTCTGGTTAGTTGATAATGTTGTTCTCCAATGTCCTTCAGCTCTTCAGTCCTTCTGTAACTCCTTCATTGGGGACACCATGCTCAGTCCGAGGGTTGGCTGCAAACATCCACATCTGTATTTCTAAGGCTCTGGCAGGAGACAGCTATATCAAGTTCCTTTCAGCAAGCATTTCTTGGCATTCACAATAGTGTCAGGTTTTGGTGACTGTATATGTGACGAATCCCCAGGTGGGACAGTCTCTGGATAGACTTTCCTTCAGTTTCTGCTCTATACTTTGTTTCCATATTTGTTCCTGTGAGTATTTCATTCCCCTTTCTAAGAAGGACTGAAGCACCCACACTTCAGTCTTCATTCTTCTTGAGCTTCATGTGGTCTGTGAATTGTATCTTGGATATTTGGAGTTTTGGGGCTAATATCCACTGATCAGTGAGTACATACCATGTCTGATCTTTTGTGATTGGGTTACCTCACTCAGGATGATATTTTCTAGTTCCATCCACTTGCCTAAAAAATTCATGAAGTCATTGTTTTTAATAGCTGAGTAGTATTTATTCCATTGTGTAAATGTACCACATTTTCTTTATCATTCCTCTGTTGAGGGACATCTGGGTTGTTTCCAGCTTCTGGCTGCTATGAACATAGTGGAGCATGTGTCCTTGCTATATGTTGGAGAATCTTTTGGGTATATGCCCAGGAGTGTTATAGTTATAGCTGGTTCCTCAGGTAATACTATGTCCAATTTTCTGAGGAACTGCCAGACTGATTTCCAGACTGGTTGTATCAGCTTGCAATCCCACCAACCATAGAGGCATGTTTCTCTTTCGCCACATTCTAGCCAGCATCTGCTGTCACCTGAGTTTTGATCTTAGCCATTCTGACTGGTGTGAGGTGAAATCTCAGGGTTGTTTCGATTAGCATATCCCTTATGACTAAGGATGTTGAACATTCCTTTAGGTGCTTCTTGACCATTAGGATATTCCTCAGTAGAAAATACTTTGTTTAGCTCTGTACTCCAATTGCATTGCTGAGAGTGGAGTGTTGAAGTCTCCCACTATTATTGTATGGGATGCAATGTGTGCTTTGAGCTTTAGTAAAGTTTCTTTTATGAAAGTGGATGCCCTTGCATTTGGAGCATTGATATTCAGAATTGAGAGTTGATCTTGGTAGATTTTTCTTTTGACCAGTATGAATTGTCCTTCCTTATCTTTTTTGTTAACTTTTGGTTGAAAGTTGATTTTATTTGATATTAGAATGGCTCCTTCAGCTTGTTTCTTGGAACTCTTTGCTTGGAAAATTGTTTACCAACCTTTTACTCTAAGTTAATGTGTCTTTGTGTGTTTCCTGTATGCAGCAAAATGCTGGGTCCTGTTTACGTATCCAATCTGTTAGTCTATGTCTTTTTATTGGGGAAATGAGTCCATTGATGTTAAGAGATATTAAGGAAAAGTGATTGTTAAGTCCTGTTATTTTTGTTGTTGGAGGTAGAATTATGTTTGTGTGACTATCTTCTTTTTGGTTTGTTGAAAGACTAATTTCTTGCTTTTTCTAGGGTGTAGTTTCCCTCCTTGTATTGGTGTTTTCCATTGATATCCTTTGCAGGACTGGAATTGTAGAAGGGTATTGTATAAATTTGGTTTTGTCATGGAATATTTTGTTTTCTCCATCCATTGTAATTGAGAGTTTTGCTTTGTATAGTAGCATGAGCTGGCATTTGTGTTCTATTAGGATCTGTATGATATCTGGCAAGAATCTTCTAGCTTTCATAGTCTGTGGTTAGAAGTCTGGTGTAATTCTGATAGGTCTGCTTATATATGTTACTTGACCTTTTTCCTTACAGTTTTTAATGTTCTTTCTTTGTTTAGTGCATTTGGTGTTTTTATTATTATGTGATAGGAGGAATTTCTTTTATCACATCTTAAATTGATTAATCAATTAAGTAATTAAATTAATTAGTTGATTAATTAATTTAGCATATAATAAATAACATTGATTAATATTAAAATACTAAAAACATAATAAACATATAATAAATAATATATACTATACTATAATATAAAATATATTATTATAATATAACATAATTATTATATAATTACACAATATATAACCATATAATAATTGTATATTTACAATTATAATTATATTAATAATCATATTAATTAATAAGTATATATAGTATATTATACATATATTTTATTATTATATAATGATATAATATGAAATATCATAAATAATGTTAATTAATTAACATTATTTATGCATTTATTTAATTAATATTATTTTTAATTAATTAATATTATTTATATTATATATTTTATAGATCTATTTTTATGTATATAAATCTATTGTTTTTATATATATAAAAGCATCAGCATATAAATACAACCTGCTGGGTCAAGCCATTGATAACCAAGTGCTCAAGTTTCTAGGACTGATTCAGTATTAGAAACCAATTCTCGGGCTCATCCCCAGGAAAGACTACATTTTTTTCTCTCTCAATGATTGTTAATTCTCTGTAGCTCTTCATTAGGAGTGGGGCCTCTTAGTTTGCAACATTTTAATGAAAATTTAGGGCCTAAAGTTGTCTATAGCAACTTCACAAATGATTGAAATCGAGCACTAGTGAAAAGTCAAGCTAACAAAGAGGGTTTGTTTTCTGACAGTGGGAGAATCCATACTTCAGAGTGCTGAGGAGAACATGATTGGAGAGAGTACAAAGAGGCTGGCGACATTTCTTATTCACTCACAAAGCAAAGAGCAAAGAAGAAATGGAGGAAGATTGTAAAAGCTCATAGCTCATCTCCACTGACATTCTAATATTCTAAAACCACTTAAATCAGCATCTGTGGTGGTTCAGTATGTAATATGCTATCAGTATAAGCTTGAGGGCCTGAATTTCTTTACGCAGAAGTTCGATAAAAACATAGATAAGTTGTGACATTTACCTGCAAACACAAAACTGGTGCTGGCAGAGACAAAGATATCCCTCAAGCTCTTAGTCATCCGTAGTGGAATCAATAAGCTTCAGTTCTTATGAGAGAATCTATTTAATAATATATAGTGAGAACAATTAAGGAAGGACAAACATCTACATATAAACTGTATATGAATGTGCATACACACATGTTCAGACCTACAGTAAGGTATGGACAACATGCTACAGGACACACATAAAACAAAACATAACATAACAAAAGACAGCACTATAGGCTTGATTTGGGGACAAAGTGATAAGAAGATGTCTATGAAAACATTTCACATTCAAATCACATTTTTGATCACTTTGTCCCCAAATCAAGCTCATTCATTATTCTTTTTTTTTTGGTGGCATATGCCATTATTTATTTATTTATTTTTCTGTGTATCTAGGATTTTATGAGAAGAATACAGTTGTCAATCAGCACAGAATAACCATTGTACACATGTAGACCAGATGTATCCATGTAAAGTAATACAGAGTGTTTCAGAGATGAATCACCGAAAGTGTAATTATACATCAGTCCTACTTATTAGTAACAGGTCGACTTATGACAAAGCCATATGGTACAATCCACACAGAAGTCATAGAAAAATTTTTATTTTATTTTATTTTATTTTATCTTTTTATATTTTTATTTCCAATGTTTCCCCCTTTCTAGGTCTCCTCTTTGGAGACCACCTATCCCTTCCCCCTCCCCCCTCTCTATGAGGGAATTCCACCTCCCACCCACCCGCCGACCCACTCCCATATTCCCACCCTGACATTCCCCTTTACTGGGACCTCTCCTCCCCCTGATGGCCAACAAGGCCCTCCTCTGCCACATATGTGGTACCAACCGTGGGTCCCTCCATGTGTATTCTTTGGTTGGTGGTCCAGCCTCCAGAAAGACCGGGGAGGGGGGGTTTGAGGCCAGTTGACACTGTTGCTCCCTCCATGGGGCTGCAAACTCCCTTAGCTCCTTCAGTCCCTTCTCCAACTCCTCCA
>CM052711.1:91266574-91285231 GCA_028551405.1 Uromys caudimaculatus | reverse complement strand
AAGTTCCATCCATTTGCCTGCAAATTTCATTAAATCATTGTTTTTAATAGCTGAGTAGTACTCCATTGTGTAAATGTACCACATTTTCTGTATCCATTCCTCTGATGAGGGACATTTGGATTGTTTCCAGCTTCTGGCTATTATAAGTATGGCTGCTGTGAACAGAGTGGAGCATGTGTCTTTATTACATGATGGAACATCTTCTGGGTATATGCCCAGGAGTGGTATAGCTGGGTCCTCAGGTAGTATTATGTCCATTTTTCTGAGGGTCCGCCAAATTGATTTCCAGAGTGGTTGTACCAGCTTTCAATCCCACCAGCAATGGAGGAGTGTTCCTCTTTCTCCACATCCTTGCCAGCATCTGCTGTCACCTGAGTTTTTGATCTTAGCCATTCTGACTGGTGTGAGGTGGAACCTCAGACTTGTTTTGATTTGCATTTCCCTGATGACTAAGGATGTTGAGCATTTCTTTAGGTGATTCTCAGCCCTGCAAATTTCCTCAGTTAAGAATTCTCTAATTTAGCTGAAGTTGAGTTCCAGACAAGTTGGTTGATGATGAAGGCTTTGATGTTTCCTATGGATTTTGTGACTAAATTTCTTCATCTATTAAGTTGTTCTTTACCCTAGTTGTAAATTCTTAGTTATTATTAAGATTTGGAGTATTAATAGACAGGCCTAGAAATTATATACAATACAGGCAGTGCCCCCTCAACATATTCTGGCACAGAACATAATACAATTAATTAGTGAGATAATTTAAAAGATAATAATGATGTCCTAAGTTTGAGGTGTAAGAAGGTAATATTTAACTTTGCTACATGGTATAGATTTAATGATTCATGATGGGAATTCTGTAAGTTTCACAGAGAGGAAACTTTTATAGTTGAAATATGAATGTTACCCATAGGTTCTGTCATCTGAAAACTTGTTTTTCAGTTGTTAGTGCTCTTTGAGGAGGCCTAGGAGATAAGATTTTGCTGAAGGAAATCATTAGAAACATGTTTTAAGGTTTGAAAGCCTAGCTTCATTCTCGCTTTTCTCTCTCAACGTGTTTCCCTTGCTGCAATTGGGTTGCTAGGTAACCTTGGAAACAATGACTGCATTTACATAAAACTGGGGCTCTGAAAAGATCTCATTTAAACTGAGATGAATCAGGTGAGGAGATTAAGCAAAGTAACTCAGAAGTGCATAATGCAGGTCTGCTTAAAAATAGTAAAGGGGTAGATAAAATAATAGCACATGAGGGTACAAGGTAGAAGTCAAACAGAGGTATGGAAAAATTTGAAGTGCAAAAGCAGCATGATAATACTGTCTTTAAGTAGATGGCCTTGACCCTTATGTGTATAAATGTTTGAGGAAAATTGCTAGGGAAAATAGCAGCCCAACTCATAGAAGAGAAGCTTGTGGCGATATAAAATGATCTCTTGGATCAGCAGGGTGTGAGGGTACTGAATGAACTTTTAGAAGGTCCATTCTCAGGAGCTGAAAAGGGAGGTCTTGCCAGTGTTTTCCAAATGTAACATTAAGATAGAAAAGAGCAATGACTATGCTCACTTTACGCAGTGAGTTAGCTGAAAGGATACCTTCTGAGGGAGTCTGCAAATTATTTCTGAAGGCATCAGAAGTCCTTTAGATCACATAATGACAGCTTTGTGCTGATTTTCATTCTGTCTGTTCTTCCTTGTTTTTTGTAATTTTGTTCAAGGTTATAGAGAAGTCTTATTGTCTGCCCCAGGACTCTGCTGACATCTGTTTTACACAATTTAAGGCAACTCTCAAGAAAGTGTTTGAAAGAAGCTGGAAAAGTCAGGAAGAAATATAGCAACAAGGACAGAGGTACGGAAAAGTAGAAAGGAGAAAAGTAAGGAAGGAATGACTCATTTGACATTACACAATTTGGAAATGTAAACATCTACTAGTGTTTTCCTCTTTCCATTTCTCAGTTTTCTCTTGTGTAAAGTACAGTTTCCCTGTCACTTCTAGGAGATGCAATCTCATATTAGGTTTCAAGTTCTCTGATACTTATAATTTTTCTTCCTTCTTTTACATAGTGATTCCTGAGCTTTAGGTTTTGGAGTTGTGATATAGATGCAATCATTATACCTGGTCACCCCACTATCAGATATTCTTTGAATCTTGACCAGTTGTGTTTTTCTGTAACGGTCTATGTCTACGGAAAAGAGAAAATTCTTTGATCAAGGTTAAATGCTGCACATATCAGTAGATATAATTATAAGTGTTTATAATGAAGTTAGTAATTAAGCATGTTTAGTAAAGTGGCATTATGAGAATCTTCACTATGACTCATGCTCTCACTAGCCCTGGATAGTTGGATAGGTTTCCAGTACCCCAGGCATGATTTTTTTTCCATTTTGAGCAAGTATTAAATCCAGTTAGAGAGCTGAAGGTTATCACCAACCTATGAATACCACTTTTGCACAAATAAGGAAATTCACTTTCCACTTTATGATGTCCATTTTTTTGTTTGTTTGTTTTCAAGACAGGGTTTCTCTGTGTAGCCCTGGCTGTCCTGGAATTCACTCTATAGACCAGGCTGGCCGCGAACTCAAAAATCCACCTGCCTCTGCCTTCCAAGTGCTAGGATTAACGGCGTGTGCCACCACTGCTTGGCTGTGATGTCCATTTTAAGTCTTGTCTTCAGGAAGTTAAAAAGGGGTCAAAGGAAATCACACTACACTGATGTAGTGTGGGCTTTTTTTCCACATGATGGGCCTGCTTCATTTCTCTGGTTATTTTCAGAGACTTCTACCATCTTTGTTTTGTTTGTTTTAAAATGTGGAAAATAACTTATAATTAATAGAAATCAATAATATTAGTGTCCATATGTTAAAGTGCAAATGTTTGTAAAGCGTGTTTGTAACTATTTTGTGTGTTTTCAAAAATAAAAACAAAAACAAAACCAGTTGGTTTTCTGTTTGTATAATGCTCTACTCTTGCCCAGTTGTCTTTTTTTCCAATCATTCCTGGCGAATCATGGTTTACCTAATTTATGTTTCAATGATCAAACAGCTTTCATATTGGCAAAAGCCTGGAAAACATTCAGCTTTACACAGAATTGGTTCTCTATAATATTCCTGTCTACCAGAAGATTCTCCTCTGGTAGCTCAGCCTTTGTAATTAATTTGTGCATATTAGCATGTTGTCCACAGAAATTCTGTCCATTTCCCACAATTTACTGTACTCCCAAGTTTCTCAATATCATGCTCTTTCCCTCCTGTCAGTTTCGATAAAGTCTACTATTACTAACATAAATTTTACAGCCAATGAGGTACTTACAGAACTGTGTGCTAATGGTATCTATAGCCTCTGGGCTGAGAGTAACATTTAAAAGATCAACATGTTTTCCAAAGCTGAACTACCTATAAAGAACTTTTCACAAAGTAAAACATAAAACATTCAAAATTGGATTTAATTGTACCCAGAATACATGGAGATTTTAATATCAGTCACAAGGAAATAAAGTATATAAAGGGAGTTAATAAATGGTATGCCTTAAGCAGAGTTTATTTCTTCTCACTTCAAGATATCTGTGAACTTAATCTTATTTTATTGTGCTTGCCTTTCTATGTGTTTGACATTCTAATGGGTGACACATCTTCTCAGGATGTGGCTGTTCAGGACATGACTGTGGTGACAGGAGTTTCTCTCTCTCTCTCTCACACACACACGCACACACACACACACACACACACACACACACACACACACACACACACACAACCTCTTTCTCTCCTTCCTTTTTTCCTTTATGCTGTTGTATACCATAATGCTTAGATAAATGTGGTGTTAAGTGTTTCTTGACTGAATGATTAATTTAGATTTGTGTCATGAGCCTAAATATGTAGGTTCTTGCTGTGCCTCCCATCTGCAGGGCCTTTGTTTACTACTGAGAGACAAGGTCAGTCAGCAATACCATCTGTTTTAACAAAGATTCTGCTTCTTGCCACAGCATGATACACTGAGACAGAGAAACTAACAAACAATATTTATGAAAGGTGGCAGTTATTACTGCTGTTCTTTGAAGCTTGTATGTTCAAAGAACAACAGCAGGAATATATTTGGACATTTCTTTCTCTTTCATCTCTTCACTCCTGAAATGTCTTTTGTTCCCTTTGGAGAACAGATGCCACTCACTTCTCCTTATGCTTTCATTCAGAAAACAAATGCTTGCAAGACTCTTCATGGAGGCTAAATAATTGTAAGACATATGTCAATGATTTCCCAGCAGGAGAATGGTGTCTTTCTTCTTTTTTTTACTAGCTGAACAGAGCAGTGGTCACTCAAGCATAACTATTCACTATTTACAAGGCCATCAAATTACAGCTATAGGTAAGACAACAACATACTTAGGTATGATCTTTTAAATGCAGTTAGCAGTTAAAGTTAATGTATTCAGTTCAGAAGAGTTTACAATTCTGGACTCCCCCCAAATGCTCAGGTTTTATGATGTAACTCTTATGGGAAGAAATTCCATTTTGCTTCATTTTGAAACATGTCACCATTTTGATGAAGTAGATCATTGTAGACTAACTGATTTTTTCCCCAATTTTACCTCCTTTTATTTGAAACCTAATTTAGAGCTGTGAGCTAAGACTTACATTTCTTAATCTATTGTCTTTTTCAACTGTTTTATGGATTTTTGTACTACTAAAGATATGAAATATAGAATGAGTGAAAACAGACGATAGAAGTGAAAGACACTTGACTGAACAAAGTTATAAAAGTATGTTCTTGTGGTGGATGGCCAGAAAAGGGAGGGAAGAATAAGATAATTATTATTCACACATACACATACATACTCACACACTCACACTTGCATTAACAGAATCTATAAAAGACCCACAGAAGATGAAAAAATTAAGGTAATTCAGTTGCATTCATTAAGAAAGAACAGATCTCGGTGTTCTCTTTCATCTGAAGAAAGATAATAAAGCTATGCTTTGTGTATCCAGTATTCCCTTCAGCCTCAAATGAGTTCAGTGTTACTGCAGTTACTTCTAAAGAGATCTGTGTGAATACTTTTGGAGCAAATAGATGTTAACAAAGCCTGGAAGGGTGACTATAGGTAATAATAAACTCTGCATTTCAAAAGCTGGAAAGAGCTTAAAAGCTTCTACCATTAAAATAATAAATTTTCAAAGAGATACATACAATTATTGGGACTTGGATTTAATGCATGCATACATAATGGAAACATTCCATGGCACTACATAGTATGTATATTTTTGAGAAATATGTAAATTAAAAAAATCATTAGTCCCACAATTTTGTAGCAGGTGGTATTTCTTAAGGTACCTTAAGAATCAGGCTATTCATTTGCTTGTATGACCCTTTCCTTGATTTCTTAGCCAGAAATCTTAAAGGCAGCAGTTCCCTTTATGCAGAGAAATGGTATTTATACGACTCAAAGAAACTATTGCAATTACTGGTTATAAGAATCTTTTTTCCACAGACAGTGATTCAGAAAATGAAGATAGAAAACATGACTCTTAAATCAAAAAGCATGTCAAAGCATGATGCAGTTCAGTAAAAGGAGAACAGCCAAGAATAGATTAGATTCTTTTTTTTTTTTTCCTTACAGTTACTTAGACAATTGTGTCATTTCCTTCTAAGCTGTTAGGCAAGAAATGTTATGAACCAAATTGATTTAATGGAAATAACAGAAAGACAGGAGCACAGAGCTGCTACACATTCCTTCAGCATAAATTTACTATTTTTACACTTGTGAAGTTTGTTTTATTTTAAGTTTTGTACTTTATCAACTTTGACAATCATTCTCAATCAGAATAAAGGACTTCATATTTTTCAGCTATATCTCCTGGCATTACAAAAAAACCTAAAAATACTTAGAAAAAAATGAAAGAAAATCATCAAGTAACTTCTCTGAAGCACTCCTACTCTCAGATGCCCATAATTTTTTAAGTAAAAAATAATAATTTCTAAAGAGAAACAAATTTGAAATGGAGGTAACTATATATAACCTGATATTATGCTCAAAGTATCTCATAAAAACAAACATGTAAAGGCTTTGAGTAGATCTACTTTCTGTAATATAAAACTGACTTGTGTTTTTTGCTAGACATTCATTGGAGATGAATATCTGAATATCTGGATAAATGTAGAGTTTTTGAATCAGTCAATGCATCTTCCTTCAACATTGGGATTTCTTCTTTTTTTTCTGCCTATATTTCAATGATTTTCCATGCTTAAGGATTCCTGGCCAGGTAGTTAGTGTGCTTTGATAGGTTTAGATTTTATGTTTTATCATGTTTATGATAGGGTTAGATTTTATTTTTGTCTTTTCAATGCTTATATCACAATGCCTCATAGAGAATCCTTTCATGTCTTTATCCAACTCAGATTTAGAAAACTTAAGGAATTATAAGGTTTGATTCTGGGAAGCTTTAACATGTTATGTGAGAAAGGTAAATTTGACAGTCATTCAGAAACAGTGCCTAAGGCAGTGATTCATTTAAGGAAAGCCCAGTGTATGAGCCTTTGCAATGTATATGAGAAGTGCCTGTTGTCATCCAAACATGCAGGGATGGTTCCTGCTGCCTGTGGAACATGAAAAGAAAGGTTGATAGAATTGTGGAACATTTGCTACTTTATTAGAGAACTCATATACTTTTATTAGGATGCACTTAAATGATTATTACAGAAATCTGCCTAATTTGAATAAAGTATAAGATCCTGACAGCTAACATTTTCTCTTCTAAAGTATTTTGTATTTATTGGCTTAACATTTTTATATACTATATTTTTGTTCTCATTCTTTCTCACTGAAACTGGTCCCAGAACATTACTGTATTTCCTACTACCCAATTCATGGTCTTTCTTTCTCTTTTTCTCAAAACGAAAGAGAAAATGTTTAATAAAAGTATCAAAATGAACAAAATAAAAAGCACACAAAAAACATGGGGTTTGTCTTGTGTTGGATAACTATTCTGAGACCTGTGTTTTCAGTGGTGTGTGGTTGATTTACCAGGTGGAGACAAATGTTCCTAGCACATGTCAATTGTGAATGGATTTTTGTTTATGGGAACAATTTTGTGTTTACTTCCCCTTTTTCATGCTGTAGTGTTTTCTAGCATGCACTTGTCCAGATCCTTGAGTGTTATCTTTGTCAGTTCACACATGCATCAGTCATACTGTGCCTGGAAAACATTGTTCCCCATGAACCATCCACTATCTCTTACTCTGGCAGTCTTTCTGTTTCCTCTTCCACTTAGATCCCTTGACCTTACAGGGAGGAGTTTGATAAAGGCATACATTTTAGGCTTGAATTCTTCAAAGTCTCTCACCTTTTGTACATTGTCTAGTTGTGGGTCTCTGTTAATTATTATCTACTTAAAGAAGAAGCTTCTATGATGAGTGCTGAGTGATAC
The DNA here is from genome assembly GCA_028551405.1 of Uromys caudimaculatus. Classification (NCBI taxonomy): domain Eukaryota; kingdom Metazoa; phylum Chordata; class Mammalia; order Rodentia; family Muridae; genus Uromys; species Uromys caudimaculatus. The sequence goes on along the minus strand of CM052711.1, from coordinate 91,277,822 downwards.
ACTCTCCCATTAAGGGTTATTGTCTTTAGCACCATCCTTTTACTTGTAAATTTCATTTTTCTATAACAGCTGAATAATATTTCATCTTGTGAATGCACCGCATTTTCATTATCCATTCATCTGTAATGGAAATTTAGGCTGTTTCCAGTTCATGGTCTATAATGAATAAAGCAGCCAAAAAAAAAAAAAAAAAAAAAAAAAGAAAAGAAAAGAAAAGAAAAGAAAAAAAAAGAAAACATGGATGAATATGTATCTCTTGAGTATGATAAAGAGTATTATATGTCCAAGATTTGTATACCAGGATCCTTCGATAGACTGATTTTAAGCTTTTTGAAGAAATTTCACATTGATTTCTACAGTGTTTGTATCAGTTTACACTTTCCCCAATATAAACATGCATTACACATCCTAACAATCATGAGTTAGCTAAAAATTTTTAATTTCCATATTATTTGTGCAAGTCTATATCTTGTTTAGTTAAAAAAATATTTCTCTGAGAGCTGAGGATTGAGTCTTTAGTCCTGCATACGTATATGCTAGAAAAGTATTGTTTCATTGAACGGAACCCTACACCAAATCTTTGAATTGTATAAATTATGTATTAATTAACACATAAACTGTACATATTTACAGACACTAATGTAAATAAAGTAATTAAATTGATTTGAAAACAAAAAGTAAGTCAAACTTTACATTTTATGAGTAGAAAGCTGAAATTTATGATGTTTTTCTGTATTCTAACAAAATACCTCAGAAAAACAACTTGAAAAATTGGGGGTTTATTTTAGTTCTACTTTTTAGAGTTGATCTGGAGTGAAATTAAATAAGCATTGGATCTTCCAGAAGAAACCAAAGAACCGGAGTTTTGACATCTTGTTTTCTGGATTTGGCTTAGGTAGCTTGGTCATTCATTTGTCCATGTCCATTAGTACACTAGTATGTCAGTAATGAGCACTGCAAGCAAAGCCTTTAGCAAAACACAGTTTATAAGAGTCAGACCAGGAGAACGATTGAAAAATATACAAATAAACAAACACACAAAAACAAATACAAAACTGTCCACTCTACAATTTACACCTAGAAGGCTTTTAAGTAACATCAAGACAATATTACTGACTTGTACAGAAATGAAATGTGTTTCTCAAGATCCCTTATGTTACATATGAATGCCAAAAAATAAAATAAATATAGAAATACGACACATCTGGAATCTACTTTCTCTGATAGAATTATAATTTAACTGAGCGTCCACAGACTGTTTATTTATAGCACTGTCCTCTACCCATCATAATGCCAACATCACCCCCTACATCAAGAAGAAAAGCACTTTTAAAGGGATAAAAACAGGATTTTATATGTACACAATGTTCAATTTATAATATGATGATTTGGCTTCATTACACAAGTTATTATTAACTATACTACAAATTGAAGTCAAACTGTTGGTATATATATTTTTGGGAGCTCTGCCATACTTTTGTCATGTTATCAGGCAAATTAAAGTTCCCCCTTTGGAGTTCTTAGTTATATTAATAAAATATTTAAAAATATACTCAGAAAAATACCGAAAAGACAATTTTATTAGTATTTAAAATAAAAATTCCAGGTCAGAAAAGCTATAAATCTCAATAGCTGCCTTGAGGAGCAGAGCAAGGAGAGTAAGTCATGCCTTTTCAGCTAGCCACAGAGAACAATCATGTACTGAACAAGAAGCTACATGTTTAAAACTGGGTGTGTCATCAGTGTTGGCATTTAGTTTAGGCTCCACCCCACAATTACCTGGCAACATCCAGGTGTGCTTGACTCATTATTAAGAGGGATGCTTGCCCCCTTTTCTCTCTCTTGCACTTGCTCCCTCTCCTTACCTTCTCTCTCCTCGTTCCCCTCTCTCCTCCATCTCAGTGTGCTCATGGCTTGCCTCTACCGCTATTCTACCATATACCATCATGTGACTGGTCCCTCAGTGGGAAAGGATGCCTCAGCATGGGCCCGTAAAGGCACCCCATTCCCCACACCATACTGTACTTCCACCAAAGATATGCTTTCTTCTCTATATTTTTATAAAAATACAGCATTGGTGCAGAGACTAAGATTTAGAACATTGAAGATTCACATCCTTTGCTGCCACATGGAGAACCATTGCTTGCTAGACTTTTCTACCTAAATTTTGGAGAACTGGTAAGCTCCCTTCCCCCACTACTCAACGTTCTTGAGCTCAGAGCAACCCCTGTACTGCCTTTGTGGACAGAGAGATTCAGTCTTTATGACTGGTCTTTTCCCTGACCCTTGTTCTAGAATCTCTAACCCTTGGGTGACCATGTCCCTTTTGGAAGCAGGTTTTCTTTTGATGCCATAGAAATGACCTAAGCTTAGGCAGACTGCTTTTTCTTGTGACTCTGGGACTCACATTTTGCCATTAGAGTACTTACGATGACCCAGTACATTTAGACCTGACTGGTTTGTTCATTTATTTTTGTTTATTAGTTATTGAATTTTATTCTCAGGATGCTGGTAGGAACATATTTAATAACGTCCACATCCAACAGGTTGCTTTTTGCCTCCATTTTCCTACTTACGAGGCATTTCTAGCTTTAATTCACAGTACCCAATAGGTAATATCTCTACATTGCCACTTAACTGGAACTTTTAAAACTATTCTCACTGGTGATGTGTAGGCTTTTCCCTTTTTCATTGTCTCCCACTTCTCTTCCTCCTCCTCCTCCTCCTCCTCCTCCTCCTCCTCCTCCTCCTCCTCCTCCTCCTCCTCCTCCTCCTCCTCCTCCTCCTCCTCCTCCTTTCTCTCTTCCACTCCCCCTCCCCTCCCCCTCCCCTCCCCCCTCTCTTCCTGCCCAGGACTCTGGCCCCATGTTCCTGTGCTCTGCGAGTTTTCCTGTGTCCATCACTGCCAATGCCCCTGCCAGGTCATCTCGCACTTCCTGGCATGGACAGGAGCTCTGCCATTGCCACAGAAATGGCAACTATCATCCTTCCCTGCCCTGCCCTGTCCTGCTCTGCCTGCTTTGACCATTACCTGCAACAAGCTGTGCACCCCTGGGAGCTGCAGTGCTGCCCTGCCCCCTTGATTCTGTTGCTTCTGCTGTCTATGGCCAATCAGAGGACAGTGAGGGTGGTGGTCATGGGAGGGGAGGTAACAAAGCTAACAGCACAGTGCAGCACACCAGACAGTCCGTTAGGTGCACCTCAAGGTCTGTGCTCTTCAGGCTGCAAGTGCATCTCCAGCCCCAGCCAGGACACATGCCTGGTGACTCAGCTGCACAAGCATTTGTACCCATCTCCTGCTCCCCACACCCCGCCTGTTCATACTCCGCACTGCTGCCCAGGAACAGAAAACTACCAGGTTGTCTAAGGAGTGGTGAACTAGTCCAGGTCGGAAGTGGAGCAGGTCAAAACTACCATGCTGATCAGTAGTAGTCCTATGCACCAGCCTGCTCAGTCTATGGCATGGGCCTGAACCTGCCCAGACATACTCGTTTTCTATCCCTACACCACGGTCTCACGCTATTGCTGTCAGCCTTCTGATTTCTTTCCATTCTGATCCATATCAAATCTAAGCCAAGTGTACACTAGATTAAACTCTGCCATTTGTCTTTTTCTGTGCATCTCTTCGTGTGTTTTTCTCTTCTAATACAACCTGTCAAAGTCACTTAACAATTAAGATAAGATTTTGTTCTATCATGCCTTATAAATAATAAATGTTGCTACTGCATTAAGTTATGGTGTACTCTATTTGCTAGATACATTCTCAAACAAGTAATTAAACAAACATTAGTTGTTTAAGATATGCTCAATAGATACTACTCTCAATCTTGTCAGAATTCTGCTAAATGTAATAATGTTTAAGCTTATGACAGACTCCTAAAGCCTAACAGTTATCCCCCCAAGATTTCTGAGAAGATAATCGACACAGGATTGTGTTATGATAACCACTAAGAAACACCACCATTGTCTTGCCCACTCCCAGGACTTGGTCTGCACTGTGGACAAACATGATACCCTGATAGTCAAATGTCTCATATTGCCTAAGTAAAGGTGGGTCATTTCTCATTTCACAGGTATCTAATTCCACAGGGAAAAACAGGCTTCTCATTTTCTGTGCCTGACAACCAGACTGACTCCACACAAGTTGCCAGGGAGACCACAGGGACATGGGAATTTTGGGTAGTGGACCTTAGATGAAACTCTTTCATTTTAGTTAATACATGACTCCTAGATTATAACTTATTCCCAGATTTCTGACTACATTGACAGCTAAGGTAACTGTAGCTTTACAGCTAGAAAACAGGTCTAGCTCCTTACCCTAAGGTAATCCACCACTATATTTGCTCATTAGTAAATTTGTTAAATAGCTAATCCTGTCAGATTTCTTCCAGACTTCACAATAAACAATACACAATTTCAGATGCAAATTTAACAGATATATCTTTCTTAACTAAACTCAGTTTCCAGTGACTAAATTTTTCGTATTTCCTCTTCTTGCTATGCCTTTGGTCTAACACTAATTGGCACAGTTCTTATAAATTTGCCTAACTCTAATAAAACTTTCCACTATATGATCCAACTATAAAATCACAAATTCAAATTTTAAGTTTTCTTTGATTGTCTTTTAACTAAATTTAAAGTGTTTTGCTGAATCTATAAGCTATCATGCTCAAATATAAGTTTCCCTTGGTTGTCTTTTAACTCTGATTTAGAATATTTCTCATGCTAAACTATATGATCCCACTGTTTAATCACAAGCTCAAATATAATTTTCCTTTGATTGATTATTTAAGGTAAACATAAAGTGTTTCTGGTGCTAAATCCACACTATAAGGTATCATGCTCAAATATAAATTTCCTTTGCCGTTAAGATAAACTTAAGTGTTTCTTGTACTGAATCAGCTATCATGCTCAAATATAAGTTTACTTTGGTTGTTTTTTAACTATAGCATTAAAGAATTTCTTGCTAAACTATATGATCAATTATAATATTCACAAGGTCAATGTTTTTAATTTCCTTTGTCTTTCAAATATAATCTTAAAATTATTTCTTTTTATGCTAAATTTATATATATTCAGTCTCCTAGACCGAATGAAAATGCCCTTCTTGCTCCTTCTGCTCCACAGAAGGTTTTTTCCTTCCTTAAGCTCAGGTTAAAAACCATTTATCCTGTTATCAAATCTATCACTTTTGTAAACTTGTAAGCTACATGAAACCAACTCAGAGGTACCTCTCTCATGGACCAAATATACTCTGCCCAGATAAGTACACCTACCTATTCCAGAGGGTGGAATTCCTCTCCTGTGAACTAGAACTGAGATTCACCTCAACCACAACCACCAAGACCTCAGGTTTCAAATATGCTTCATAATGTACACCTAAAAAAATTTATTTTTCTCCCAAACATACTTCACCTTATTTTATACACACACACACACACACACACACACACACACACACACACACACACACACACACATATATGCATGTGAATGTGAGTGTGCGTGTATGTGTACATGTGTGTGTGTGTGTTTCAGCATCTTGTCAAGTTCAGGCATTTATTCCATCCAGGACAGATACAGAGAAGCAACCTACAGATACTCAAATCTACTCTCACACACACAGACACTTCTACTGGACCTGCTTCTTATCTATAGACAGATAGTTCCACAGACCCTGCATAACAAGGAAACAACCAACTCTCCTAAGACTGGACCAACACCCCCATACCTATTTTCTTAGGTTTCCTAGAGACATGTTGCCCCAAAAGTAGCAGGAAGTAGCTAAAGATCATGACGACCATATTCCTCCTCTACCACTACATCTTTCTAATTTTTTTCCTTTTTAAATTAAACCAAAATGGGGGAATGTTGGCATTTAGTCTTGTTCCAAACCATAGTTGCCTTACAACAGCCAGGTGTGTCTGACTCACTATAAAAGTGGCTACTTGCCTCCTCTTCTCTCCCTTAGCCTCTCTCTCCCAATTCCCCTCCTCCCTCTGACTCTGTGTTCATGGCTGGCCTCTACACCTCTACTTTCTCTCTGTTTATCCCTCTGCCTCTGTCTCTCTCTTTGTGTCTCTGTCTCTATATGTCTCTGTCTCTGTCTTTGTCTTTGTCTCTGTCTCTGTCTTTGTCTCTCTCTCTCTCTCTCTCTCTCTCTCTCTCTCTCTCTCTCTCTCTCTCTCTCCTTTCTGTCAACTCCACTCCCCATGCCTTGAATTAACTCTATTCTATACTATCCCATTTTGTGGCCTGTCCCTCGGGGGAAGGGATGCCTTAGAACGGGTCCACAGAGGCACCTCCTTCTCCCATACCATACCATGACTCCACCAAACATAACTCTGGTTCCTGTCTTTTTGTAAAACACAATGATCAGAGAAATGGTAGGGATCAAGGGTACTAAAACAGAACATGGAGCCTGAGGCAGGCATGTCACAGAGAGAAAGAAGTAAATCTGCTGCTTTGTGAATTATGATGAAAAGATGTAGGCATACCTTACAGAAAGCAGCTAAATAGCCACAGTACAGAGAGCAGGGACTCTAAGAAACCTACATTTCTCTCTTTTCTTTAGAATGGATTAAAATGGATCTTCCTTCCTGATGGTGGTTTTTGAGCCAAATGATGAATCTTTCTGACGAGAATGTTAATTGTCAGCCTAGAACAGAGATTCCATTTCATTGATCAGAAAGAAATAGCTGTTTTTTTTCCCTCAATGGGCCGTTGGTGCTAGATGTAACAGAATCATATATAAGTATTATTATAATGAATCAAAAATAGTAAGTATGTAGCAATGACTCTTAAGAATGAATTATCAACTTTTTAAAACAAAACAAAACATAAACAAACAAACATAGGGCATCAAGTTGGTTCTTAAAGTGTCAGTTTGCAATGTCTTTGTAGTTGAAAAGGTCTGCTGATTCATTCCTATACAAACGACCTCTGAAAAGGCTCCAGTGAAATTTAGTTTCTACACTTTCCCTCTGTGAAACATTAGGGGAACACAACCTTGCTTATTCAACAGCAAATAAAATCTTAACAGAGTACTTAGCATAATCATTGCCAATCGGTATGGTTGGCTACATCTTTGTGTGTGTGTGTGTGTGTGTGTGTGTGTGTGTGTGTATCCCATTCTCTTTCTTCTTCAGCTTCTAGATAGTCCATGCAGCTCTTCCCGTACTTGGACTCAGGAAACATAGAGTCTGGTCTTCCTAGGAAGTCAGAAAACCTGTCAGAGGAGAGATATACACCATCAGGAAGAAATACTCCCTGAAAGATTTCCAACAGTTTCCCAGAGGAATTGAAATGGGGCCTGACCTAAGGAAAAGCTCCTATTGTAGAGTCTTATAACTGAGTTCAATCCTGGGATCCACATTGTGGAAAAAGATAATCAACCCCTGCAAATATATATGTATATTCAAACTCAAAATTAAATATATGTATTAGAAATAACTCTGGAAATATTCTGTGAATGGAAACTGATAAATGCACAAGAGAGAATGTTAGAAAGCCTTTGCCTATTTTTGTTTTGATCAAATCTGAAACTGTTCTTTAAATCCTCTAGAATAATGGTCTTTTTAAGCTTTTAGAATATTATCCTGGTTTAAAAACATTTCTCATTTGTAAGTATTTTATTGAATAAGCTTCTGTGCCTGTTATTTATATTTGTTTTAAAGGCTTTACTAAATCACTCTGGGAAGTGTTATATGTCTGCAAATGATGAATTTAACTTTTTAGGTACAGCTAGTTCATAACTAAATCACTAATGTGTGTTCTTATCAGACTGTAATGCTCATACTATTCTGTTTTACAGTATACATAGCAAGGTAAAAAATAAGATTGTGTATACCAAATTGGATAATATCACAGGTAAGGTTTCCCTGAATTTCTTTGTAAATATTTCATTCTACATTCACATTTTATTTTTTTACATACTGAAATTTTTATTCTGTTTTCAGAAAAATGTTTACTAAAGGACTGATATGAACTTTTTGGCCAACTGAAGATAAAATGTTCAGAAAATAATAGTAGAATAAATGAAGTACTGGGTTTTGTATCATGACTTTCCTTTCTTTCTTTTTCTTTCTCTTTCTTTCTTTCTTTCTTTCTTTCTTTCTTTCTTTCTTTCTTCTTTCTTTCTTTTATTTTTTATTGGCTAGATTATTTACATTTCAAATGTTATCCTCTTCCCAGTCTCCCCTCCCCCCACCTCTATGAGGGTTCTTCCCCACCTTCCCACCCACTCCTTCCTCAGAGCCCTAGCTTTCCCCTACCCTGGGTCATCAAACCTCCACTGGACTGAGAAGTTCCCCTCACAGTGATGCCCAATGAGGCAATTGTCTACTATATATCAAGCTGGAGCAATGGGTCATGTACACTTTGGTTGGTTAGTCCCAGGGAGCTTTGGGGGCCCTGATTAGTTGATATTATTGCTCTTCCTATGGAATTGTAAACACCTTTAGCTTCATCAGTCCTTGCCCCATTTTCTCCATTGGAGTCGCCACATTCAATCCACATCTGTATTGTTCAGGATCTAGCAGAGCCTCTCAGAGGACAGCTATACCAGGCTCCTATCAGCAAGTGCTTCTTGGTATCAGCAATAGTGTCTGGGTTTGCTCTCTGCAGATGGGATGGATCCCTAGGTGAGGCAGTCTCTGAATGGCCTTTCCTTCAGAATCTGTGTGGGAACACACCGGCACAGTGGAAAGTGAAGTCTCGTGTGTCTGCCCTGGGCGTTGTGTCTCTGGGAGGGACAGGACACCCGGGAAGTGGCCTCTGCCTCTGCCTCTGCCCACAATGTGATGGACAGGTGGGGGCTGTGGGAAACTGCCAGGACACCACCTGTGGGTGGGGGAGGGGCTGTCCTGGGGAATGCCGCAGCCAGCTCTGGAGTTTTCAGGTGCTGGCAATGAACAGGGCCGCAGAGCACAGCTGGTGTCCCGCCAAGGGACCTGGTTGGTAGCTTGGGCACTGACTAGCTGCTTTGGCTTTGGTGAATGGATACCATCTGGAAGTGCTGAGACACCCTCAGCTAGAGGTTAAAAGCAGCTCCTTAATCAAAGGCCAGACCCCTCACTTCCCATGGCAGATCAAGATGAGACAGTCCATAACTCTAAGGTATTTATTGACATCATGATGAGTGGCATGGATGAAATCATACTCCCGCGCCCTCTGGAAGAGGCAAAGCAGATATAGTAACTGGGAAGGGTCATGGCTAAGTCTCTAGGTGTCTCATTAACCTGGGGATGGCTTGGGGTTGTGTGGTCATGCCTTTACTTGAGGAGGGGTGGGTCAGGGGTCTGACAACAGGTCTGCATATGGGAGGGCTTGGTGTATGTGACAGACCTCACATGACAGACCTCACATGACAAACCTCTCTACAGGAGGCTGTGGGGAGTTGTACTTGACAGGAACCAAAAGGCCTCTCGGGAGCATTGGCAAAATGCTTTCCAGTCCCTTGCGGGTTGCCCCACTGGGTTACCTGTAGTTAAGCCTGTGCTCGACCGGGTGCCAGATTGCCTGTCATAGACCACTGCCCCACACCTCTGCTCTACTTTTTGTCCCTGCATTTCGTTTTGACAAGAAAAATTCTGAATTAATATTTTTGAGGTGGGTGGGTTCCCCCCATCCCTCAAACAGGGACTGTGACTATCTACTAGATATGGTCTCTCCAGGTTCTATCTAGCCTCTGTTGGGTATTTCAGCTAATGTCCTTCCTGTTAGGTTGTGGGAAACACTTGGATCTCTGGCATCTGGGACTTTATAGTGGCTAAGCGCCAGTTCTCCCTCCCCCACTGCTATAAACCTCCTTTAAAAATTCTGACCCTCTATAATTCTCCCCCAACTCCTTCCATACCTGAACCATCCCACTTTTTCTCCCTCCCACTTCTCTCCCCCTCCCAGATCTCTCCCTCCCTCTGCTTCCCAAGATTGTTTACTTCCCTCTTCTGAGTAGGACTATCATCCATATGTTGGGGTCATTTTCTTTTTTCTTGGGATTCATATGGTCTGTGATTTGTATTGTGCATATTCCGAGGTTCTTTTTGGCTAATGTTCACTTATCAGTGAGTACATACCATGTGTGTTCTTTTGTGACTGAGTTACCTCACTCAGGATGGTATTTTCAAGTTCTATTCATATGCCTGCAAATTTCATGAAGTCATTGTTTTTAATAGCTGAGTGTAAATGTACCACAATTTCTGTATCCATTCCTTTGTTGAGGGACATCTAGGTTCTTTCCAGCTTCTGGGTATTATAAAAAAGGCTGTTATGAACGTAATTGAGCATGTGTCCTTGTTATATGTTGGAGCATTTTATGGGTATATGCTCAGGAGTGGTATAGCTGGGTCCTCAGGTAATACTACATTCAATTTTCTGAGGAACTGCCAGATTGATTTCCAAAGTGGTTTTACCCACCAGGAATAGAGAAGTGTTCCTCTTTCTTCATACCCTTACCAGCATCTGCTGTCACCTGAGTTTTTGATCTTAGCCATTCTAACTTGTGCAAGGTGAAATCTTAGGGTCATTTTGGCTTGCATTTCTCTGATGTCTAAGGATGTTGAACATTTCTTTAATTGTTTCCCAGCCATTAAGGATTTCTCAGTTGACAATTCTGTTTAGCTCTATTCCCCATTTTTTAAATAGGGTTATTTGGTTCTCTGGAATCTATCTTCCTTAGTTATTTGTATATTTTAGATATTAGCCCTCTATCAGATGTAAGGTTGGTAAAGATATTTTCCTAATATTTGAGTTGCAATTTTGTCATATTGAAAATGTTCTTCACTTTGCAGAAGCTTTTCAATTTTATGAGGTCCCATTTGTTCATTGTTGATTTTAGAGCATAAGCCATTGGTGTTCTGTTCAGGATATTTTCTCCTGTGCCAATGTCTTTGAGGTTTTTTTCCACTTTCTCTTCTATTAGATTCAGCATATCTGGTTTATGTAGAGGTCCTTGTTTCACTTGTGCTTGAGCTTTATACAAGGATATAAGAATGGGTCAATTTGCATTCTTCTGTAGGCTGACTGCCAGTTGAACCTGCTACATTTGTTGAAAATGCTGTCTTTTTTCCACTGGGTTGTTTTGACTCCTTTGTCAAAGATCAAGTGAGCAAAGGTGTGTGGATTAATTTCTGAGTCATCATTTCTATTCCGTTCATCTTCTTGCCTGTCTCTGTACCAATACTATGTGTTTTTTTTTTTTTTTTTTTTTTTTTTTTTTTTTTTTTTTTTTTTTTTTTTTTTTTTTTTT
>CM052711.1:91243529-91266074 GCA_028551405.1 Uromys caudimaculatus | reverse complement strand
ATTACCTCACACCCCCTGTTTCCCCCCACCTCTGAGTTTTCCCCTTTTTGAGTATTGTATAAAAGTAGATGAGTTTTGAAAATTAAACGAGACCTTGACAAAGAGCTTGCTTGGTCTCCTTCTTCTCTCTCTCGCCCATTCTCTCCCACAGGTCATGGGGTCTCCTCGGGTTTCCCTCCAATAACTGGTCCCGCTGGTCGGGGCAGAAGGCCTCAGATCCCGGCAGATCCGGGCGGGTCTGGGTGAGAGGTGCTGCTCTCCTCAATCCCACTCACGGCCCTTCCAAGCTCCTGGGAGGTTACCTTTCTAAGGCGCTTGTTGGCTGAGGTCTCCTGCTGGCCCAGGCAGAGGTGTTATTTTCTTTTTTAAGTATGCAACATTAAAAACAATTTTTAATTTTATAAATTATTATTTCTTAAATTTTAATTTGTGTGAGTATTTTGCCTGCAGGTTTGTTTGTGTGCAACATGTATTCTTGGGAACTCTGGAAGCCAGAAGAGGACATCAGATCACTTGGAACAGGAGTTGTAGACAGTTATTAGTATACATGTGGGTTCTGGGAATTGAGAACAATCCTCTGCAAGTGCAGATAGGGCTCTTGGCTGCTGACAATTAAGGGTAACTTCTAGCTGCTGTGCAGTACTGTTTTATCTTGTGTGCATTGGCCTCTGACACTTTGATCTCAGCCCTTGTCTAAGATAAAATATAATGTGCTAGATATTGGTTTATATATAATGTGCTGCTTAATGATTAAAAGATCTACTCATGAAGCATCTTCTTCTAATTTGTGGATACTTTCTTGACCAAAGTCAGTGTAAATTTCTTTTAACATGTCAGACTTTCTAATTATATGATTGGAATGATACAAAGTACACTTACTATACTTGTGATTCACTAAAAACAGGATATCTTATACATTCTTTGTAGTTCATAATCTATAACTGCATCTACCCTACATGCTTTGGATGAGTAGGGGGTCTGGTGCTTCAAGTCATGGGTATCCTGATGCTTGTCTGTGATATATGATTTCTGCTTTATACCATTCCATTCATATGTTTATTACAAGCAAAGCTCAACCTGCAGTTTTTGAGTCTTTAAATTTTATTTCAGTTATTTTTTTAACAAAATACTTGTTTGGTTTTATAACAGCCTTTCTACTTCAATAAGTATAATTCATATATGCATATTTTAGCAGCCTACATAGCATGTGATGGAGGTAAATGAGTATACACACACACACACACAAATATATATATATATATATATATATATATATATATATATATATATATATATATATATATATTTCTACCTATGAGATCTTATTTATAAAGTATTTAATTCATTTTTATTTCTAAAAATAAAGCTTGGGTTATTCTCATTTATCATTGCTGTGACTTCAGATTCATCCCTTTGCATTTCTATAAATTTTGGAATCTGCTGATGGCTGTACTTTAGGCAATAATTTGCTCAAAAAGTTGACATTTTTATATTATTATTCCTTCTTAGTCATATTCTAAATATTGAACATGTCTATATCTATGTAGCACACATTACTTTACAACTGCATTTTATTTGTTAATGTTTTGTTTTATTCCAGTTAATGGATGATTTTTAATACTATTATAAATCAGGAATGATATTTATTTCATTTATTTCTTTTCATTGTTGCATTTGCGACAATGTCTGACTATCTTGCTCAGGTTAGACTATAACTTAAAGCAACTCCCTGTTTCAGCCTCTCAAGGGATAGAATCAAGTATCTGACCCACCAGGCCTAGTTAAGCACTGCATCTATTGGTTAAAATTCGTTAATGAAAAAAGGAGAATAAACTAAAGGGATTTCTTAACATTTTATATGTATTAGAATTTTCACAACAAATCTTCAGTAATCTATGTACCAGGCCAAGGAAGGCTTGCTCTTTATAGCTTTTTATTTTTATTTTTATTTTTTGGTAAAATGAAGCTTCTACATCTATACATGCTGAAGCTCATGGTTATTTACTGTAATTTTTGGTGATATGGCTTTATAGCAGTCGAAGAAGCAAGTATAGTCTTTTTTTTTTTTTAAAGCAAGTACATTTGAGTAATGAGAAACATCTCAATCTGTCTCATATGAAACAGAACAAAGATACATTGCTTTCAGATAGTCAGTGCAATAAATAATCTATTTTTAATATTATGCTTACCTCAAAAACATATTTTTTGTAAAAAGTATGCTCATGAGTGGATGTATTTCCTAACTGTATTAAAACATTTTTCTTTGTAAAAAATGTCAAATTTCTGTATCTTTGGAAAGCAATTTTTCTCTCAGTATCTGGTGACTGACTCTGTTGCTTGTGAATGTGCCAGTGAATGGTACATCATGAATGAAATATCGGTGGCAAACATTGACAATATCAAGAAAGATTAATACTTAAACTCTGCAGTAAAAGTGATAGGAAACTAAGCACTGGAGGAGAAGGGGAGGGAAGCAGTTTGGACAGTGAAGAATGTGAAACTACAGAGTCTGAGGAACATATTCTTGAGTGTCAGGACATTGTTGCAAAGTAAATGTCCTTTACCAAAGTTTAAGGAAAAAATGTTCTGAGCTGCTGCAATGACAACAGCCATTCCATGTGAGTTTCTACGTATACTGTGTGGCAAAAGCTGAGAGGAAAATATGTCTGTAGTCTCTGAATAGCAAGTAGTTTTCAGTACCTGCTATTAGAAATGATGATCTACTTCCTCTCTGACAATTTTGTTGGCTGTCTTAAGTGGAGACACAGCTCTGAACACAATATCCTCTGGTACAAGTCAACACAAAAGAGAATAGTTCTTTATTGATATTCTGAAGGAGGCTCTGATTTTTAGAAGCTTCCTAAGATCATTGGTTCACACCTTCATCTTCTGCATCTGATCTCCTTTTATGCATTCCTTTTCCTGTGTAAATAAGTGAACTCAGATATTAAAAAATAATATTCCTAAATTAAAGTAAATTGATTAGGAAATTGATTCTATCTGTATCTATAACACCTCTAGTAGCAGTATGTGCAGAGTCACTCTCAGATTTACCAAACCATATATAAAGTTTTAATCAAAAGAGGCTTTATTAAATAATGGTACCAGATACTTACGGCAACAGGATTGCAAGTGAGAGCATTCCTAAGGGGCAGCATCTAGTCACAGCAGTCCATAGCTTAATTAATTAAAACTCCACAAGAATACATATATACTGCCTATATGTAGGTGGTTCTATTTTGAGCATATATATCTTGCAGTTGTGCTAGTCATTGAGAAGAGTAAAAAAGTTTGACTACAAAGCATCAATAGCAGTCTTATGACATACTATCTTGTTAAATTGGCAAATTTTATGATATTTCAATTTCTGGGAACAAAGGAAGTGTGGTGTTGGGATACAACATGTATATACTAGGAGCTTACATGTTAGAGGTAGTTTTTGTTTTGTTTTGTTTTGTTTTGTTTGATCTCTGAAGAGTGAAACCAAGTATAGTAAGTCTAAACTTTAGGTGTAATGTTAACCATCAGAAGGGGGAATTCTGAAAATATGGTGCTAAAACTATAGGAATCATTACAGACACCGTACTGCCTGTTACTATGAGCTTGAAATTAGAAATTAGAATTTTATATCCATATATGATTAATGAAAATTTTATGATTATTTTCTAAGTAACTATTTCTCATTAACTACTGATTAGCATTTTAAAATTTAAGTCTTATAAATTAAATATTGAAATACTATTGCACATTTCTTAGGTATATATGTGCATATTTATGCCCACACACATATATGGACATAATTATACATATATGAATACATATATTCTTTTTTTCATATATTCATTTATAGAGGCATCGGATATTATGTCAGAGAAAAACAATGTTGTAACTGTACACATGGAAGAAAATTAAAAGTCTAAAAATTGTTCAAAGCAGCATGATATATACAAACTGAATAGTGGGAGCTAATATTAATTGGAACAAGTATGGTGGTTTTAATAAAAATGGCCACATAAATCAATAGGGAGTGGCACTATTAGGATGTGTGCATGTGATAGAATAGGTGGGTCACCATTGGAGAAAGTTCATCATTAGAGGTTGGGCTTTGAGGTCTCAGAATTTCAAGCCAGGTCTAGTGCTTCACAGTCTCTTCCTGCTTCCAGCAAAACTAGATATTGAACTCACGGCTTCTTCTCCAGCACCGTTTCTGCCTACACTCTGCTATGCTTCCTGCCATGAATATAATGAACTAAACCTCTGAAACTGTTAGCCCGCCTTAGTTAAATGGTTGCCTTTATAAGAGTTGCCATAGTCAATAATATAAGCCTTAATATAGAACTTATATGATTTAATATCAGTCAGAAATCAGTAATAATTGTGTGCACATTTATAGACAATAGGTCATGTTAACATTATATAGAGAGATCTGTAGATTACTTAAAGATATGAAGACTGGGAAGTTGGACCAGCAGGTAAAAATACTTGCCACCAAGTCTTACAACCTGATATGAACACTTGGGAAACACACAATTGAAAGAGATAATAAACTCCCTTGAGTTAGTTTGACCATCTCTTATGCAAGCATAAGACATGGTCTTATGTGGGACATGCAAAGCCACAGAAATACAACCCTGTCAATTAATATGGTATATGTATACATATACAGATACATATATATGTATACATATATACATATACATATATATATATATATATATATATATATGCAATTTTAACATGGGGGGTCTAAGGTTATATCTTAGATAATAAAGTAAACTACTTGCTCTATACACACGAGGACCTAAGTGTGTAGTTCCAATAGACTCATAAAAACCCTTAACTATTGGTGCATGCCTGTAATTCTGACTTGAGCAGAAAGATATACTGGGGTATACTGGGGTCTTGGTTTCCAGGTTCTGGTTAAACATTGATTTCTGTGTTGATTATGGTTTTTTATTGTTTGTTTTCTCAACTTGTGCAAACTAGAGTCATCTTGGAAGAAGGAGGCTCACCTGAGAAAATGTCTCTATTAAATTGCTCTGTGGGTATGTATGTATGATATTTTCTAAATTGTTAATTGATGTGAAAAGAGAAGCATATTTTGGCTGGTTTCACTTCTTGGCAGTTTGCCCTGGGTTGTGTCAAAAAGCAGGATGAACAAGTCATGGAGATCTAGGAAGAGAGCAACATTACTACATGGTTCTGCTTCTCTTCCCATCCCGTGGTTTCTGTCTTAAATTTCAAATTTGATTTTCTTTTTTTCAGTAATGAGCTGTTAGGTGGAACTCTAAGATGAAATACATCCTTTTCTTTCCGTGTTAGTTTTGTTCATTGTACTTACCATAGAGACAGAAAGTAACTAGCTCTAAGCTTACTAAGCGACCTTATCTCAGAAGCCAAGGTGAATAGCAATAGACATTGATACATTCCTGCCAGACATCCTCTTTTCCTACACACATGCACACATACACACATCTGATCTTGCCTCTCATAAATTTTGTATTCAAAATTCAAAGAAATTAGTATGAACAAATAGATACATGATGCTGTCTTCAACAAGACTGAGGAAGATCATGCTAAATTCTGCAGATCCATTACCTCTGTAATTAGAAAGAATGCATGTGCAATTGATGTCAGTTCAGAGACACATGCAAAGATAAGATTTTGTTTCTTTTTATTATTTTACTTTTTATAATAAAATTTAATTGTTAGAGAAAATTTCTGAGAAATGTTCCATATAACAGTACAAATCAATACAGTACTTCTAATGAACAGTTTATCAACAAGTACCAAAGTATAAATTGTGCATAAAATTTTATCTAGTAAACTTATATCTAAGTATTTTTGTTGACGGAAATATGTATGTACTGTGGGATATCTATCACAGTATTATATACAATGGTGAATTGTGAGAAACATTTCAAAATTAAATACAGAATTAATAAATTATGAGATTACCAGTAGAAATTTCTATAATCATTAAAATGCTATTTCTTAGACTGAAATTTTAGAAGCAAATACTATCATCATCTTATACTTTCACATTATAAATATGATTAAAATAAATTAATTCACTTTGTAAAAACATTATGCAATTGGAAATTATTTCTGAAAGATCAACTCTTACAATTTTTTAGGCCATTCATTTTTTCTCCTTAGAAATGACAAAAAGAATTGCTTCAGTCAAAATAGCACAAATAACCTAATCTCATAAATCACATGTTTAATTGTACTTGTTTTTAGTAGATTTTAAAAAGCTTACTACTGTCACAATCAACTAGAAATAAGTTGACTACTTCTAACTAAATTCAGAGAAAATAAATACTTGTCTTCTAAAATATACAGGACTCACCTCCCTAATCTGAACATAAAATTCAAATACCTCCAGTGTTCTCTTTTGAAGATATGTTAGCTTCACTTTGAGAAAAGAGCAACATTTCTTTGCATTTCTCAAGGCCATTAACTGAGACTCATCAGATACCAATAACACTTGCTAAAGTTACCCCTTAAATATTTCTAGTTCTGTAGTGACTATTTCTGTAAATAATGAAGTGTGGGATATTTTTTCAGGTCATTTAAGTTTTTAAAGAGTTAAACCACAGATGTAGAAAATAAAAGAATTCAAAGTGTTAGCAACAAATATAATTGTACTAGTGAAGTTTGCTAAAATTCTATAAAATTATAGTAATTTCAATTATAGTTATCGTTTAAGAATGCTTTAAAAAACAATCCTTTGAGTCCTATCTATCCTTCTGAATGTATCACTTACCTGAGCTGTGCCACATTTGTGTATTTTAAACAGCGATTTTTAGAGCATAATATGTCTTGAATTGAGAGATCATCTTGATATATTTTCCCTTTGACAAGTATGAAATTTACTTCCTTATCTTTCTTGATAACTTTTTGTTGAAAGTTGACTTTATTTGATATTAGAATGGCTACTTCAGCTTGTTTCTTGGCACCATTTGCTTGGAAATTCTTTCTCAATCTCTTATTCTGAGGTAGTGTCTGCTTTGACACTGAGGTGTGTTTCCTGTATGCAGCAAAATGCTGGATCCTGATTATGTATTCAGTCTGTTAGCCTATTCCTTTTTATTGAGGAATTGAGTTCATTGATGTTAAGGAAATGTGAATGTTACTTTGTGTCATTTTTGTTGTTAGAGGTGGAATTATGTTTGTGTGATTATCTTCTTTTGAGTTTGATGAAAGATTGCTTTCTTGCTTTGTCTAGGGTGCAGTTTCCCTGCTTGTGTTGGAGTTTTCCATCTATAATCCTTTGTAAGGTTGGATTTTTGAAAAGATATTGTGTAAATTTGATTTTGTCATTGAATATCTTGCTTTCTCCGTCTATGTTAATTGAGAGTTTTGGTGGGTATAGTAGCCTGGGCTGGCATTTGTGTTCTCTTAAGGTCTGTATGAGTTCTGCCCAGGATCTTCTAGCTTTCATAGTCTCTGGTGAGAAGTCTGGTGTAATTCTGATAGGTATGCATTTATGTTACCTGAACTTTTTCCCTTAGTGCTTTAACTTTCTTTCTTTGTTTAGCACATTTGGTGTTTTGATTATTATATGACTGAAGGAATTTCTTTTTGGGTCCTGTCTCTTTGGAGTTCTGTAGGCTTCTTGTATGTTCATGGGTATCTCTTTCTTTAGGTTAGGGAAGTTTCTTTCTATAATTTTGTTGAAGATTTTTACTGTCCCTTTAAGTTGATAATCTTCACTCTCTTCTATACTTATTATCCTTAGTTTCCTGGATTTTCTGGATGTTTTGGGTTAGGAACTTTTTGCTTTTTGCATTTTCTTTGACTGTTGTGTCAATATTTTCTATGGTATCATCTGCACCTGTGATTCTCTCTTCTATCTATCACTTCTATTCTGTTAGTGATGATTGCATCTCTGACTCCTGATCTCTTTCCTAGGTTTTCTAACTCCAGGGTTGTCTCCCTTTGTGATTTCTTTATTGTTTCTATTTCCATTTTTAGATCCTGGATGGTTTTGTTCCTTTTTTTTTTTTTTTTTTAGTCTGTTTTATAGTGTTTTCCTGTAATTCTTTAAGGAAGTTTTGTGTTTCCTCTTTAAGGGCTTCTACCTGTTTACCTATGTTCTCATGTATTTGTTTAAGGGAGTTATTTATGTTCTTCTTAAAGTTCTCTATCATCATCATGAGAAGTGATTTTAGATCTGAATTTTGCTTGTCCAGTATGATGGTGTATCCACTTGTTATGGTGGGATAATTTTGTTCTGATAATGCCAAGTGGCCTTGGTTTCTGTAGCTTATGTTCTTATGCTTGGCTTCTGCCATCTGGTTATCTCTAGTGCTACCTGCCCTCTCTCTGTCTGACTGCAACGTGTCCTTTCTGTGATCTTGGTTCTGTCAGGCTTCCTCAGAGACCAGGTGTTTCTGGTATCCTGTGATTCTGTGATCCTGAGATCCTGGGAGTGTCAGAGCTCCTTGGAATCAAGGTGCATCTGGGACCCTGAGATCCTGATATGACCAAGCACCTGTGATCCTGTGATCCTGGGCATATTAGAGTGCCTGGGAGTAGAGCTTCCTCTGGGTGTTGTGGGGATGGCTGAGGATTTCATGCCCAAGGTCTGATCAGGGCACTGGCCCAGATGGAATGGAGCCCATGCCACTGGTAGGGCACTGTCCCTGTATCCTTGAATCCTGCTGGTCCCAGTTACTCCTGGTATTGGGACAGATGTTGTGTCCTCCTCACCTCTGATCTTATGATCCTGGGCATGTTAGAGTTCCTTGGAGTGGAGCTTTCTCTGGGTGTTGTGGGACTGGTTGTGGAGTTTGTACCCAAGTTCTGCTCAGGGTACTGTCCAAGACAGGAAGGAACCCTTGCCATTGTTCAGGCAGGGTTCCTGAGCCCCTGGATCCCTCTGGTCCCAGTTACTCCCACTGTTGGGACAGATGTGTGCTCCTCACCTCTGATTCTATGATCCTAGGTATGCTCCAAAGATAAGTTTCATATTTTTGTGTACCAATAGTGTACAAATAGATGTGAAGCAGAGTGAGAAAATGAGAATACCGAAGAGAGCAAGGAAAAAAATCTGTGAGAATATGATCAAGAATTCATTTCTGGCTCAGGTTAATACTAAAGACAGGTAGAAACATATTCGAGCCCAACTAAGTAACTTTGGTGCTGAGTTGGTGCAACCTGTGCAGATGTAATGTGGCCCTATCTAGCCCAGGATTTATTATGAGGAACTCAAGATAGCATTCCTGTTTTTGCTTCCCAAGAACAGAGATTTCAGGCATAGGTCACAATGTTTGACTAGTTGTTGCAGCTTTTAATAACAATTCTTAGCCAATGATTGAAAGCTAGCTAGTCTTGTGACACATCAACTCTCTGACAGTGTCTGTCTTATGGATTGTAGTATTTCTCTCTCTCTCTCTTTCTCTCTCTCTGTCTTTTTTACCTCATATTTGCTTTTAGCTGATCTCTGGAGCCATAATAGATTCAAATTGATCAGTTATGACTTCTATGATTATTTAAATGTTTATGAAATATTAATTTCTTTTTTATTGGTTATTTTATTTTGTTACATTTTAATGTTATCCTTTTTCCTGTTTTCTCCTCCACAAACCTCATATCCTATCCGCCCTCCACCTTGAGGGAGCTTTCGCAACCAATCACTCACTTCCGCTTCACTGCCCTAGCATTTCTGCTCACTGGGGCATCAAGCCTTCACAGGACCAAGGAACTCCACTCCCACTGATACCAGATAAGGCCTTCCTCTGATACATATGAACCTGGAGCCATGGGTTCCTCCATGTATACTTGTTGATTGGTGGTTTAGTCCTTGGGAGCTCGGGGATTCTGTTTGGTTATGGTATATTTACCCAATGAAGTACTACTCAGCTATGAAAAAACAAGACTTCATAAAATATTAATTTATTTCATAAATATTTGATGATTGCCCTCAATCTAAGACACTGGCAAGGAAAGCTCCATAATATTTCATAATATTTCTCTTGGTTTTAGGAAGAGGAAAAACTATTGTCTCCTACAAGTTTTGCCTTTACTTATATTCACTTATTTTTCTGGCAAGCTCTTCTGTCATGCAGACTTCTCCAGGAATCATATGGCCTTAATGATGGAAAGAAGCAAGTAGAAATATCAGAAATCTGATACCACTGAGCTATAAATGTGCAGCATTAAATAAATAGTAAAGATCACCAAATCTTACACTGAAAAGGAGCTAACTAAGAAGGAGCTGACTAAGCTCCAGGCTGGAAATTATATATATATAATTTATACTATATCCAGAGGGGATTCATTGCAGATTAGTGTTAATTTGACTATTGTTGGTATATTGAATGTTGACCATCTTTAAAGAGTTGGAAAATTTTGTACTGAACATATGTGTAGGTAATTGCACTGCAAGTATAATGAGACAATGTCTGCCATCAAACTGCCCTTATAGCATTGATTGATGTCTCATGACTTTAAATAAAGACTAGCTACATGAACAAGTCGATTCAATGCAACACAGTAGAACAATTCAATAGAACAAGTCATTGTGCTGAATTCTCTTGCCGCGCCTCTCACTCACTGCCCAGCGTTTTGGAGGACATGTGCAAATGTCACGTGGCTAATTTACAAAGCCTGTAGCACAATATAAAACAAATCCTCAAATTTGAGTTTATAAAGCTTAATTTGAATGCCAAGGTCAAATAATTCATGTATTCAGTTCATAATTAGGAATAGCATTACTTATTTTTGTATCAGCAGTTTAGGTAAAGTTAATTCACCTACCTCACATTGATAATTAAGCTAGGTATTTAACTATGTTTCCAAACACAGTTTTTAAACATTTATATATAACAATATCAAAATTAACTGAAGGATATTTATTAAATACTTCATAATAAGGCTCTGCAAATCAGTGCTATTGATGAGGAAATAAAAAAGGTTATCAATATTAAGAAGGTCTGTATTATTGCATTTCTCTTTTGTATTTACTGGACTTTCAGCCTTACCAAAAGTCATTCATCAAACAGATAAATGACTTATAGATATTATTATACTATGTAAAATACCTAAGATTCCTCTGATGGGTTAGTCAATTCATGATTACTTGAATATATAGAAAGTTTTTGCAATCTTGCCAGGAGAGAACTGGTCTCCAAGGAGTGCTCTCACTCCTAAGTTTAGAGGTGAGATTACTACTTTCATTTCAGTAACTGTCCAAATAAGGACTGGCCAGGAGCACATAGGGCACAGGAACAGTTGAGCAACTGGGGACAGGATCCTTTCAGTCTCCATCTGTGCCCTGGAGCTAAAGCTGTCCCACAGCCATCTGCATCCAAATCCAACCGAGGAGAAAGGAGGTCTCCACAGGAGTGCTGACACACCTAATATCACAGGCTCACAGGCCCACAGGAAGGATAAGCTCCAATCAGAGACAGCAAGACCAACTAACACCAGAGGTAACCAGATGGCAAGAAACAAGTGCAAGAACATAAGCAACAGAAACCAAGGCTAATTGGCATCATCATAACCCAGTTCTCCCATCACAGCAAGTCCTGGATACCCCCAACAAACTAGAAAAGCAAGATTCAGATTTAAAATCATATCTCACGATGATGATAGAGGACTTAAAGAAGGACATAAATAACTCCCTAAAAGAAATACAGGAGAACACAGGTAAACCCGTAGAAGTCATTAAAGAAGAAACGCAAAAATCCCTTAATGAATTACAGGAAAACACCAACAAACAGGCAAAGGAATTGACAAATCCATCCAGGATCTAAAACTGGAAGTAGACAATAAAGAAATCACAAAGGGAGACAACCCTGGAGATAGAAAATCAAGAAAAGAGATCAGGTGTCAGAGATGCAAGCATCAACAACAAAATAAAAGCAATAGAAGAAAGAATCTCAAGTGCAGAAGATGCCATAACAAAACAATGACACGACAGTTAAAAAAAATGAAAAATGCAAAAATCTCCTAACCCAAAACATCCAGGAAATGCAGGACACAATGAGAAGACCAAACCTAAGGATAATAGGTATACAAGAGAGCTAAGATTTTCACCTTAAAGGAACAGTAAATATCTACCACAAAATTATAGAAGGAAATTTCCCTAACCTAAAGAATGAGATGCCCATGAACATACAAGAAGCCTACAGAACTCCAAATAGACTGAACCAGAAAAGAAATCCCTTCAGTCACATAATAATCAAAATAACAAATGCACAAAATAAAGAAATAACATTAAATAAAGAAAGAAAGAATACTAAAAGCAGTAAAGGAAAAAGTTTGAGTAATATATAAAATGAGACCTATCAGAATTATATCAGATTTCTAACCAGAGACTATAAAATCCAGAAAATCCACATACAGACCTTAAGAGAACCCAGATACTAGCCCAGGTTACTATAACCAGCCAAATTCTCAGTTGCCATAGATCAAGAAACCAAGATATTTAATGACAAAAACAAATTTACACAAAATCTTTCCACACATCCAGTCCTACAAAGGATAATAGAAAACTAGAACAGAAGGAGATAAATTAGTCTTCTTTCAACAAACACAAAAGAAGACAGCCACACAAACATAAACTCATGTCTAACAACAAAAATAACAGGAAGTAACAGTAGCTTTTTCTTACTGTTTCTTAACATCAATGGACTCAATTTCCTAATAAAAAGACATAGACTAACAGACTGGATATATAAACAGGACCCAGCATTTTGCTGAAACACACCTCAGTGATAAAGATAGAAACTATGTCGGTGTGAAAGGCTGGAAAAATTTTTCCAAGGAAATGGTTCCAAGAAACAAGCTGGAGTAGATATTGTAACATTGAATAAAATCGATTTTCAACCAAAAGTCATCAAAAAAGATAAGGAAGGACACTTCATACTCATCAAAGAAAAATCTACCAAGAACTGTCAATTCTGATCATATATGCTCCAAATGAAAGAGCACTCACATTCATAAAAGAAACTTTACTAAGGCTCAAGTCACACATTGCACCTCACATAATAATAGTGGAAGATTTCAACAACCTACTGTCTTCAATGGACAGATCATGGAAACAGAAACTAAACAGAGTCATAGTGAAACTATCAGATGTTAGGAACCAAATAGATTTAACAGATATCTATAGAAAATTTCATCCTCATGGTACCGTCTCCAAAATTGACCATATAATTGGTCACAAAACAGGGCTCAGCAAATACAAGGAGATTGAAGAAATCCCATGCATCCTATCAGATCACCATGGACTAAGGCTAGTCTTTAGTAACAACAAAAACAACAGAAAGACCACATACAAATGGGAGCTGAACAATGCCCTACTCAATAATAAATTGGTCAAGGAAGGAATAAAAAAATTAAAGATGTTTTAGAATTAATGAAAATGAAGGTATAACATACTCAAACTTATGGGACACAATGAAAGCAGCGCTAAGAGGAAAACTCAGAGCTCTGAGTGTCTCCAAAAAGAAACTGGAGAAAGCATACACTTGTAGCTCTACAATACAATGGAAAGATCTAGAACAAAAAGGAGCAAATACATCCAAGAGGTTTAGACAGCAGGAAATAATTAAACTTGGAGCTGAAATCAACCAGGTAGAAATGAAAAGGACTTTGCAATGAATCAAAACAAACAAACAAACAAACAAACAAACAAAAGCAAAAACAAACCTGGAGCTGTTTCTGTGAAGAAATCAACAACATAGATAAACCCTTAGCCAGACTAACCAGAGAAAACAGAGGCAATATCCAAACTAACAAGCTTAGAAATGAAACGGGATGTATAGCATCCAAAACCAAGGAAATCCAACAAATCATCCGATCCTCCTACAAAAGCCTAAACTGAACAAAACTGGAAAATCTGGATGAAATGGACAATTTTCTATACAGATACCAAATACTAAAGTTAAGTCAGGATCAGATAAACCATCTAAAAAGTCCCATAACCCCTAAATCAATAGAAGCAGTCATTAAAAGTCCCCAACCAAAAAAGGCCCAGGACCAGATGTGTTTAGTGCAGAATTCTATCAGACCTTCAAAGAAGACCTAATACCAATACTCTTCAAGCTATTCCACAAAATAGAAACAGAAGCAGCACTACCTAATTCATTCTATAAACCACGATTATGCTTATACCTAAACCCCAGGAAGACTCAACAAAGAATGAGAATTTCAGGCAATGCAAAAATACTCAAAAAAATTCTTGCAAACCGAATCCAAGAACACTTCAAATCAGTCATCCATCATGATTTAGTAGGCGTCATCCCAGTGAGGCAAGGATGGTTCAATATATGGAAATTCATCAACAAAATCCACAATATAAAACCTCAAAGGGGGAAAAAAAAGCACTTAATCATTTCATTGGATGCTGAGAAATCGTTGGACAAAATTCAACAGTCCTTCATGTTAAAAGTCTTGGAAAGATCAGGAATTCAAGGCCGGTTCCTAAACTGAGTAAAAACAATATACAGCAAACCAGTAGCAACCTCAAAGTAAATGGCAAGACACTTAAAGCAATCTCACTGAAATAAGGGACTAGACAAGGCTTGCCCACTTTATCCCTATCTATTCTATATAGTACCTGAAGTCTTAGCCAGAGCAATTAGACAGGGAAAGAATGTCAAAAGGATACAAATTGGAAAGGAAGAAGTCAAACTATAACTATTTGAAGAAGATATGATAGTATACTTAACTGACCCCAAAAATTCCACCAGAGAACTTCTAAACCTGGTAAACAACTTCAGCAAAGTGTCTGGATATAAAATTAACTCAAACATTTCAGTAGCCTCCCTTTACTGAGAATGAAATTAGGGAAATGATACCCTTTACAATAGTCACAAATAACATAAATTATCCTGGCGTGACACTAACCAAGCAAGTGAAAGCTGTGTATGACAAGAACTTCAAGTCTCTGAAGAAAGAAATCATAGAAGATCTTAGAAGATGAAAAAAATCTCCCATGCCCATGGATAGGCAGGATTAATATAGTAAAAATGTCCATCTTCAGGAAAGCAATCTACAGTTTCAATGCAATCCCCACCAAAATTCCAACTCAATTTTACATAGAATTAGAAAGAGCTATTTGTGGCCGGGCAGTGGTGGCACACGCCTTTAATCCCAGCACTCAGGAGGCAGAGGCAGATAGATTTCTGAGTTCGAGGCCAGCCTGGTCTACAGAGTGAGTTCCAGGACAGTCAGGGCTATACAGAGAAACTCTGTCACACACACACACACACACACACACACACACACACACACACACACACACACAAAAACCGAGCTATTTGCAAATCCATTTGAAATAACAAAAACCCCAGGATAGTGAAAACTATTTTCAACAATAAAAGAACTTCTGCGGGAATAACCATCCATGACTTCAAGCTGTACTACAGAGCAATAGTGATAAAAACTGTATGGTAGGGTCTGAGAAGACCTTCAGAATTGCCTTGGTGGAGTGGAATGGGCCCACCCTCAAGTTGTAGATATGTTTAGCACACCAACTTACTTTGACCTAGGAAAGGCTGCCAAGGATATCTTTAACAAAGGGTATGGGTTTGGCAAAATCAAAATTGATCTGAAAACCAAGATCTGTAGTGGAATGGACTTTTTCTACTTCAGTTCATGCTTATACTGATACAGGGAAAGCATCAGGCAACCTAGAGACCAAATATAAGTTTTGTAACTATGGGCTCACATTCACCCAAAATTGGAGTACAGACAATACTTTTGAGACAGAAATCTCTTGGGAGAATAAGTTGGCTGAAGGGTTGAAACTGACTCTTGATACCATATTTGTACTAAACACAGGAAAGAAGAGTGGGAAATTAAAAGCCTCTTATAAATGGGATTGTTTTGGTCTCGGCAGTAATGTTGATAAAGATTTTTCTGGACCGACAATCTATGGCTGGGCAGTGTTTGCCTTTGAAGGTTAGCTGGCTGGCTATCAGATGAGTTTTGACATAGCCAAATCCAAACTGTCTCAGAATAATTTTGCTCTTGGTTACAAGGCTGCAGACTTCCAGCTGCAATGGTGGCACTGAATTTGGAGGCTCTATCTACCAGAAAGTTAATGAGAAGACTGAAACGTCAATAAACTTGGCATGGACAGCTGGCAGCAACAACACTTATTTTGGCATCACTGCTAAATATAAGCTGGATTGTAGAACATCTCTATTTGTCAAAGTAAACAATGCCAGCTTAATTGGACTGGGTTATACATAGACCCTCCAACCAGGAGTCAAACTGACCCTGTCAGCTTTAATAGATGGAAAGAACTTCAATGCAGGAGGCCAGAAGGTTGGATTGGGGTTTGAACTGGAAGCTTAATATGGTTTTGAGTAGAGAGTATCAATTGTCCCTGGAAATGAAGAAAAACGAACCCACTATGTTTTGGCCTTAAAATTCTGTGAAGTTTCAAAAGTGTTAACTTTTTATTCTTCCAAAGAATTGTAATTCTTCCCACACTGAAGTCTAGAGATGACAGATCCACCAATGGGAGACCCTTAATGGCATGCCTGGAGATTGTCATGTTTGTGCCACATTTCAGTTGAGTTCTGCACAGTTAATATAAATATGTTCCTAGCTGGGCAATGGTGGCTCATGCCTTTAACCCCAGCCCTTGGGAGGCAGAAGCAGGAGGATTTCTGAGTTGAAGGCCAGCCTGGTCTACAGAGTGAGTTCCAGGACAGCCAGGACTACACAGAGAAACCCTGTCTTGAAAAACCAAAATAAATAAATAAATAAATATGTTCCTCAGCACCAACATAATGTCATGCTAAAGGAAGTAATCTGCCTCCTGAGTTTTACATCATGTCCTGCATGTCCCACTTTACTTCTCCATGATTTTTTGTTATATCAGTCTCTGCTCTAGTGAGATCTTTGGTTTTGCATCAGAGTAAAATAAACCCTTTACATTTGGAACACACACACAAACCTGTAAGCTATTGGTACAGAAGTAGTCAGGTAGGTCAATGAAACACAATTGAAGACACAGATATCAACCCATGTACCCCGATCTTTGACAAAGGAGCTAAAACCATCCGGTGGAAAAGGTCAGCATTTTCAACAAATGATGCTGGTTCAACTGGAGTTCAGCATTTAGAGGAATGCAAATGGGTCCATTCTTATCTCCTTGTACAAAGCTCAAGTCCAAGTAGATCAAGGACCTCCACATAAAACCAGATATCCTGAATCTAATAAAAGAGAAAGTGAGGAAGAAGCTCCAACACATGGGCACAGGAGAAAATGTCCTGAACAGAACACCAATGGCTTATGCTCTAAGATCAAGAATCGACAAATGGGACCTCATAAAATTGCAAAGCTTCTGGAAGGCAAAGAACACTGTAAATAAGACAAAATCGCAACCAACAGATTGGGAAAAGATCTTGACCAACACTAGATCTGATCTGATAGAGTGCTAATATCCAATATATATACAAAGAACTTAAGTAGTTACACTCCAGAGAACCAAATAACCCTATTAAAAATGGGTTACAAAGCTAAACAAAGAATTCCCAACTGAGGAATACCAAATGGCAGAGAAGCACTTAAAGAAATCTTCAACATCCAGGGAAACGCAAATCAAAACAACCCTGAGATTCTACCTCATACCAGTCAGAATGGCTAAGATCAAAAACTCAGGTGACAGCCAATCCTGGTGAGGATATGGAAAAAGAGGAACACTCCTCCATGGTGGGTGGGATTGCAAGCTGGTATAACCACTCTGGAAATCAGTCTGGCTGTTCCTCAGAAAATTGCACATAGTATTACCTGGTGAACCAGCTATTCCACTCCTGGGCATATACCCAAATGATGCTCCAACATATAAAAGTGAGACATGTTCCCCTATGTTCATAGCAGCCTTATGTATAATAGCTAGAAGCTGGAAACAACCTAGATGTCCCTCAACAGAGGAATGAATACAGAAAATGTGGTATATTTACACAATGGAGTGCTAAACAGCTATTAAAAACAATGAATTCATGAAACTGTTAGGCAAATGGATGGAATTAGAATATATCATGCAGAGTGAAGCAACCCAGTCACAAAAGAACACACATAGTATGCACTCACTGATAAGTGGATATTAGCCCCAAACCTATAGGAATACTCAAGATACAATTCAGACCATATGAAGTTGAAAATAAGGAACATCAAATTGTGGATGTTTCAGTCCTTCTTAGAAAGGAGAACAAAATACTCAAGGCAGAAAATACAGAGACAAAGTATGGTGCAGAGACTGAAGGAAAGGCATTCCAGAGATTGCCCCACCTGGGGATCCATTCCACATACAGACACTGAACCCAGACACTATTGTGGATTTCAAGAAGTGCCTGCTGAAAGGAGCTTGATATATCTGTCTCCTGAGAGGCTCTGCCAGAGCCTGACAAATACAGAGGCGATTGCATGATGCCATAGTTCTGAGCATGGGGTCCCCAATAGAGGAGTTAGGGAAAGGACTAAAGGAGGTTTTGCAACCCATAAGAAGAACATCAATATCAACAAACCAGACCACCTAGGACTAAACCATTAAGCAATGAGTACACATGGAGGGACCCAGGGCTCTAGCCACATATGAAGCAGAGAATGACCTTGTTGGACATCAATGGGAGGAGAGACCCTTGGTCCTGGGAAGGCTCAATGCTCCAGTGTAGGGGTTATTCCAGAACTGGGAGCAGCTGTGGATGGTTGAGGTCCCTCATAGAAATAGGAGGGAAGATGTGTTAAGAGTTTCCAGCTGAGAAACCAGGAAAAGTTATCTCCTGATAACTTTTGAAATACAAATAAATAAAATATCCAATAAAAAAGAAAGTTTTTACTAAGAATTATAAAAAGTATCTATAAACAAAAAATATGAAATGACAAAAGTAAAAATAAAATAAAAATGTATTTACAGAAGCAATCACATACTAGACTAAAAGTGTTGATTGCTATTGAGCTAATTTAGGTGACTTAAAGACCACTAAATTAGAGGTCTTCTGGTGTCCTTTGGGTTCAGGAATTTAAATTCTCCTTGAAACTCAGTAACAACAACAATATTGCAAATAATATGATTTATCAATGGGCAAAGAATGCAAATAGATATGACTAAAAAAAAGAAATAAATAAACTAGTTAATAAGTTGGCATAAACATACTCCAAACCATGTGCCACCTAGGAAGCACAAATAAAGCCCACAATCTGGTAAAATTCAAGACAAAGATTAAGCATGTCAAGTGCTACACGATAAGGCATCTCATTGTCACTGTTTGCAGGATACAGAATAGTACACCTATTAAGAAGAATATGGAGATTCCTATAATAAATAAAGTAGAAGTATTGTATTCTCAAATATTTCTAGTACTAAAATAAACCTATCAGAAATATTTTTCATTATAGTGACATTAAATTGAAACCCCCTGTGTTTCTCTACTGACAAATAAAAAAAAAATAGCACCTATTTTTCCCTAATAAAATGAATGTCAGTCTCTTGATGGTAAGATTCTATTGTTTAAGACAATACATACTTCAGTCATAGGACAAAGAGAAATCAAGCCAATACCTACCTGAAAGTATCTTTACTGACTATCTTTCAAAGTGCTTGAAGGTCCTATGCACACTAGTAAAGGAGAAAAATAACTATCAGTCTTGCCCAGGTCATTATTATATGACTTACAAAACCAACTAATATAGCAATATATGCATATTGGTAAAGTATTGAATGTATGTTTTAGAAGTGATTAAAAATGTTCTAATTGTACTTAAAGTATACTTCATAGAATGATATGAATATCTGATACCATAATTAGAGTGAAGAACATATGTGTAGGTAAGTAACAGGCCCTAGAGAAGAACAAGCCCCTATTATTCTGCTAAATAGACACAATATTATTGATACTTAGTGACTATATCTACAGATTAATATATTTCTAAACCCTCATCAGGGAAGATTTTTGAACATGACAATAAACACAGAGACACATAAGTGGACAGGTTGCAGAGAATATCAAACTGTGGCAGTCAAAAGATCTATGTGCACTCAAAAGAAGGCAAAATCCCAGCCTTGAAGGGAAGAGGGCAACCTAAACTGAGGAGTTATTCTAAGTTGGCAGGTGCTTGGAAAGGAGGTCTGTTTTGTTTGTTTGTTCGTTCGTTTTCTTTGTTTTTGTTTTGGAGTGACCCTGGTAGGTTAATCATGCTCCTAAGAATGTTTAGGTAGCACACAATTCCATGTGTTAGATTTTAAAATTGTGGAAAATAACTTGTCATGTCTATCTGGTGAAGTATAACCTGTACTTTCTGTCACTAATAAATATCAGCTTATATGTTGTTATCAATAGGTAGTTAATACAAAAAGCATATGAACTCACAAATTTAGGCCTTGTAATATAAAGAGTATAAAATATGGCAAAAGGGAAATAATTGTTATGAAATTATTTAACATGTAAATAGTTTAGAAAAACCTAAAGAAAGTAAATTTGAAATCTATGAATAATTAAAATAAATGTTATCCATTTTAGATTCCATTTAAATCAGGTCAGTTAACTTTCTTTAAGTATGATTTAAAGAGGAAGCATTTAGAAACTATGCTGTGTACAATAAGAATATATATACTTATACATACACTTATACATGCATACGCATACGTGTGTGTGTGTGTGTGTGTGTGTGTATAGTTTGTTAATGTAGAAATGAAGTCTTATTAACTTGACCTCCAAGGGAAAAATGTAGGCTATTTATTAGAACATTATAAAGTTATAAGAACATATAAGATAATGAGTTTTTCTTTTATAATGAAGCTGGTGCTGACACAGAGTAAACAGAACAAAAGTCAAGAGTTCAGATGATTCAAAAAGGATTCAACTGGCTGAGGCAGGAGACTTCTGCTTGGGCCTCCAGGTTTCCATAGTCAAGCAGCGCTGGGAGAAAATTTCTCTCCCAGGAGCATGGAAAAGCCCTGAGTGGGGGCAAAATGAGCCCCAGCACTCACTGATTCCACCCGGTTTCCACGGGCCACAGAGACTGAGGGACAGGAACTTCCGCCGGCGGCGGGGACCTCAGCTTGGGCCACAGGGCTCCATAGCAAATTAGCGCCGGGACAAAGATACCCTCCCAGCAGCTTGGAAAAGCCAGGAGTGGGCCCAAGACAACCTCCACAGCTCACCAGGAACTGCTCCGAACCTGGGAGACACAGGGACCGAGGTAGGCGAGCATAGAAACCCCCTGGAGGCAGAGACCTCTGCCTGTGCCACCAGGAGTCCATAGCCAACTAGCCCCAGAAAAAGCTACCCTCCCAGGATCTTGGGAAAGCACTGAGTGGGGTTAAGGGGAGCAACACCTCTCACCCGGACCCGACCGGATCCGCCGGGACCCAGGACCTGAGAAGCGGGGGACACAAAATCTCTGAACCTTCTGGTTTCCACCTGTGGGCAGAGACCTCTGCCTGGACCACCAGGAGTCCATAGCCAACTAGCCCCAGAAAAAGCTACCCTCCCAGGAGCTTGGGAAAGCCGTGAGTGGGATAAAGGGGAGCAACACCTCTCACCCGGACCTGCCCGGATCCACCGGGACCCAGCGCCTGAGAAGCCTTGGAACACAAAATCTCTGAATCTTCAGGTTCCCACCTGTGGGTGGAGACCTATGCCTGGGCCACCAGGGGCTTGTGCCTGGGGACCCCAGCCTAGGCCACAAGGTTCCAGGAGAGAGCGGGTATTCCAGGAGTGCTGACACACCTTTGAGCACAGGCAAAACCACCACTTCTGCTCAAACCCATTGGACCAAGAGGGACCCTTGCAGAGCCATCAGGGCATAGGAACCAAGGGACAGCTGGGGACAGGATCTTTCCGATTTCCTTCTGCACCCCAGAGCAGACCCAGTTCCACAGCTCTCCAAACCCAAACACCTCTCAGAGAGAGCTGGTCTTCAAGGAGTACTAACACAGAGGCCTGCAGGAGGGGCAAGCCACAACCAGACAGAGTAAGATCAGCTAACATCGGAGTCAACAAGATGGCAAAAGGCAAGGGTAAAAACATAAAGAACAGAAACCAAGAGTACTCTGCACCATCAGAACCCAGCTCTCCCACCACAGCAAGCCCTGGATACCCCAACACACCAGAAAAGCAAGACTCAGATTTAAAATAATTTCTCATGAGGATGATAGAAGACTTTAAGAAAGAAATGAATAACACCCTTAAAAAAATACAAGAGAACAGTGATAAACAAGGAGAAGCCTTTCAAGAAGAAATTCAAAATTCTATTAAAGAATTACAGGAAAACACAATCAAACAGGCAGAAGTGCAAGAAAACACAATCAAACAGACAAAGGAATTTCATAAAACTATCCAGGAGATAAAAATAGAAATAGAAACAATAAAGAAATCACAAAGGGAGACAACCCTGGAGTTAGAAAACCTAGGAAAGAGATCAGGAACCATTGATGTAAGCATCGCCAACAGAATACAAGAAATAGAGAAGAGAATCTCAGGAGCAGAAGATACCATAGATAACATCGACACAACAGTAAAAGAAAATGCAAAATGCACAAAGCTGAAGAAAGAAATCGAAGAAGACTTC
>CM052711.1:91223241-91243029 GCA_028551405.1 Uromys caudimaculatus | reverse complement strand
TACATTTACACAATGGAGTACTACTCAGCTATTAAAAACAATGACTTCATGAAATTTGCAGGCAAATGGATGGAACTTGAAAATATCATCCTGAGCGAGGTAACTCAGTCACAAAAGAAGGAACATGGTATGTACTCACTGATAAGCGGATATTAGCCCAAAAGTTCAGAATGTCCAAGTTTCACTTAACAGTAACCGCTGGACTGAGAGTGAGGTCTCAGATGGAGGGGTTGGAGAAAGGTCTGAAGGAACTGAGGGTATTTGTAGCCCCATGGAGGGAGCAAGAGCGTCAATGGACCTGAACCCCCCCTGGTCGTCCTGGGGTTTGGACCTCCAACCAAAAAATACACATCTATTGACCCATGGTTTGGAGTACATATGTGGCAGAGGATGACCTCCATGGCCATCAGGGAGAAAGGAGAGGCCCTTGGGCCTGAGGGTACTAGAGGTCCCAGTAAAGGTGGGAATATGGAGATGGGTGGGTGGGTAGGTGGGAGGAGGAATTCCCTCACAGAGGCAGGGAGGGGGAGTGTATAGGGGGTTTCCAAAGAGGAGACCCAGAAAAGTGGAATCATTTGAAATGTAAATAAAGTATCAAAAATAAATAAATAAATTAAAAAAAAAAAAAAAGCATTCAACTACCATTGTGCAGAGAACGAGATGACAAGGAGACAACAGGGTGGAATACCTAGGCTATGAAATGTGATTCTTGAAAATGATAAGAGAATCTTTTGCCTGTCCTGGGCTTTGGCACTTGCCAGCGGTTTAAGTATTCAGGCTTTCTATGAAAAACTCTAACTGGGAACACATCTGGAAGCAGCAAGTATATGAAATACAGATTTGAAAAAACAATTTCAAGTGTTAGAAAAATATGTGTCCCTAACCAGTCATAAAATTTGTGTTATATAAATAAATTCCTTCCACTAGCATAATGGGCTAGGTAGCTTTTCAATATGGTGATCACATACTGTATGAGTGTAGGATAGTGTCAGCATTTGACATTCTAAACATTTCACTTTCTATAAATATTGGCTGGTCTCCTTTTTGTTATTTGAAAGATAGTATATACCTTGAATGTTTATAATAATAGGTAATGCTACCTATATATGTATTTTTGGAGTTGACCATTGCTATTGAGTAACCAACTAGAATGTTCTTCCCTGGGGGAAAAAGCTATTTCTTTACTTCTGAATATTCCTTAGCTTCCTGGAGTTCCTTCCGTAGGGTTGAAGCTTTGTGGGCCTTTCCATGCACTTTGGCATATGTTCAGCTCATGTACAGGAAGGAAAGCTAAAAGGGATATATGGGAAAATAAGCAAATACATGCTGAGTTCTGAGATGCCGCTGGTACTTGAAGGAAGCAATGAATTTGTTAATTGGATATGCTTGACTCAGTGTAGTTTGACATGACTTATCCATATCATTTTGAATGTGTCTTTTAGATTATGAAACACATAATTTGTTTTAATCAAGACTATAATTCTTCAGAGAATATAAGAAATGAACGTGACCCTTGACTAAACAACGAAGCAAAGTTAAATTTCCTAAATACTTACTTTATTTACTATACATCAATCTAAACAGCAAATTGTGAAATTTTAATCTATGCTTACTAAACCAAAAAATTACTGCTAAAATAAAGTTTTGAAGTTGTGTCATTTTCCGATAATTTATTATTTTATTTACATTGCATCCCAATTACAGATCCCCTCCCTCCTCTCTGCCCAGTTCTATCCTTGAAAACACTTTCTCTCATTACCCACTCCCCTTCTCTCAGAGAAGGGGAAGGCCTCCTTGTGAATCTCCCCACATTAGACATCTCGTCTCAGCAAGCCTGTGTGTCATCACTCTGTGGAAAACAGGTCTCTCCTGGAGGAATTTAGGTATGGAGAGCTGTGGCAATGGGACAGCTCTGGGGCAAAGACAGAAACTGGAAGCATTAATTGAGTTTTTATGTATTGTCTGGTTAACATATATAATATATTATGTTAGCTTGTTGTCAATATACTAAAATACCTGACATTGGCTGGACAAGCATGCTATGATGGAATACTGACACAGATTACTCAGGTAAGAAATCTTTATATAGCACAGGTTCTGGAGATTCAAAGCAAACGTCCAACCAATTCCATTGCTTTCCCATTTAGAATGCATAGCAACTAGTCACATCATTGCCAGCAAGAAAGGAGAAGAGTAGCATTTCTCAATCACTCCAGTGCTACACTCTGTGACATGATCCCACCTTCTAAGAGTCCATAGCACCTACAAATACTACCATGCTGATCAAGCCTAATTATACATTGATTTGTATCACTACAAAAGCATTTATTAAATAAATTAAAGTAGAGAAAATTTCATGAATTTGGCTATAGAAATTTGCTTCCTAGAAAAGGAAATCTGTCAGTATTACGGGGACCGAGAACTCATTGCTTGATCATCAGTCTGAGAAGAGAACTAACTACTGTTATTCTGCTAATGGAAGCAGTATTGATCTGATTCCCAATGACTTAGTCCTTTATTTAGGTTAGTGTAGTTTTTCATCCCTCGTCTCAAAAGCTTCTTCTTGCTGTAAATAATTATTACCATGGAAACCTGTAGCAGTTAAAGATACATAAAACAAATAAGAGATTTGGGAATGCTCATCTAAAGTAGGATATTTATATGATATGTGCCCTTGCCAAAGCTTAGAGATCATCATGGAAGCTGAGAAAAAGGATTTTAAGAATCAGATTACAAGGAAATAGCATTTCAGGACACAGCAAGGAAGATTCCTACATCTACTCACAGCAGTTGTGACAGCATGCAGGAGACCTGGAAAGTCTTGATTCTGATGAACATGCAGCATGGATGGGTGTGTGTGTGTGTGTGTGTGTGTGTGTGTGTGTGTGTGTGTGTAAGAAGTCCCAACATTATCAAAGAACCAAGTAGAACTTATTGCTGGAGGATGTAAAACAGTGTGTCAGTTTTCTTTAAGGCTATGGATCTTGGTTAGTTGAACAGTCCCCAATTGAAGCCACATATCCAAGAGTATATGAGTAATATAAACTGTCCTAGATTTTATGTCTTCCTTCCTTCCTTCCTTCCTTCCTTCCTTCCTTCCTTCCTTCCTTCCTTCCTTCCTTCCTCCCTCCCTCTCTCTCTCTCTCTCTCTCTCTCTCTCTCTCTCTCTCTCTCTCTCTCGATATGTATGCGTGTTTAAAGTGTCACATAAAGTTCTGTGAACATGGTGTGGTAGGTGTGGCTGGAGGTGGGACAAGGAGTGAATGCCCTTTTCTAAAGGGAAATGAAGAAGTGGAACAAAGAGTATAAGTGACCAGGTGGCTGAGGAGGGACTTTGAGGAAAGGAAGGAAGGGAAACTGGTCCAGTTATAAAAATAACTAGATTTTAAAGCATGTATTGAAATCCTCAAAAACTAGTAAAAGAAATGGAAAATTATTTCCACTAATATACAATTTAATGTATATGTTGTATTAATTAAATATAACTCTCATGTTTGTTGTTATAAGTGCATTTCTTGAAACAACTGAATGAAAAACATGCCTTTCCTCTTTTATGGCTATAATAAAAGGGTAAGCTTACAGAAATCCAGAATTATTTAAAGGTGAAATTGCATACTTCAAAACTACCACAAGATGGTGTCAAAGTACATACATTTAACTGGCTGACTCACTGTTGTATGATATGTGTTGCATGTTGGTGCATTTCATAACCACAAACAGAAGACCAAAGAAGATAAGGATTTGTTAGAAGAAATAAATTTTATGTAAAAAAAAAACCTCACTTGTGTGATTTTTTTCCTAAAAAACATATCTACTTTAAGAACATCAATCCGGGTAACCATCGCAGTGGCTGAGTGGGGCTCTACCCTCCACTAGGGGTCCATCATAGTGTGTTTATTAGAATCCATGATCAAACACTATAAATTTAGCTCTGAATTGCAACTGGAGACTAAACACAGTACAGTCTGATTGCTCACAGGCATTGATCCCCACTAGAGAATGGCTATGAATTGCATTTTACATTTCATCTTAATTTCAGATACATATTTTAATTGTTAAATTATTTAAGGACTAATTAAATTATTTTAAAAAATTAAATAATAACAAACTAAAAATTAAAAATTGCATCTCAGAAATAAGATATGATTTTGTTACCTTAACAACCTTTTTGTTATTGGTTAACAATAAAATGCAAATAACTTACCATTATGTATATGCATATTACCAGTGTACACTCCTAACAAAATAGGTCCCTATCTTTATGCATAATTCAGTATTATATACATCTCAGTGAAGTTTCAGACATTTTAAAGATTTTTTTCAGTTTCATATGAGAGTATTGTATTTATATCATTTCTTTTCCTCTCTCTTCACTCTATCTTTTCCTGTATCCCCACGTCACAATCTCTTGGCAATTTATTAGTTATTACTGTGGTGTGTGTGTATGTGTGCATGTGTGTGTGTGTGCGTGTGTGTGTGTGCGTTTATTGGTCTATGTCAGCTACTGCAAAATAGGGCATCTTTGTTGAGGGGTAAAAGCTACAGTTATCAGTAGGTATAAGAATAAGTTATTAGGACTTATGTTGATTTAAGTAATTAGTAGCAGTAGGTTATCTTCTGTGGTCCACGGCCCACCAGCAATGAGTAGTGGGCTAAGTTTACAATACCAGGCATGAGATATTCCCTATTGAGCTGGTCTTAAATAAAAGGAGAGCAATGAGGATGTAGTTCCTACTATTGCATCTGTCTTGTTTTCACTATTGCTGTTCATAGCATTCAAGGGTAGACTGGGCTATTGTCTGATTTTCTCTCTTGCCAGGTCCATAGCCTGTAACTATGAAAGCTAGTCCTCAAGGAGGAGAATTCCAAGTCAGTTATAGCTTAACTTCTCCAAGTCCTTTGTCCCAGTTATGTGGTATCTTCAGTAATAGAGATATACCTTCAACTTCTGGGATGCAAACAAGGGCATTGACCACAGCATATATTGCTTTGTTTAGGGAGTTTCTTCAACTCGTTTTTGAAGTAGCTCAAATGAGCTTCCCCTGTCATTGTTGATGTTAGTTTTTTTTGAAATTTTTATTTTAAAACATTTTTAAAGCTGTCTCTTAGGATGGAGAAATAATTACTTTGTAATTATATTTCTCTTCTTTTCTTTTCATCCCGTCTTTATGTAATGTTGAAAATAGTTGGCTCCATTAGAACACTTTCTTTAAAAATAATATTTGATTTACGTTTTGAAAATTTCACACTTTTACATATTATATTATAATCATTTCAATCGTTTGCGACATCCCTCTACTTTGACTTATGATTCATACAGTTTCCTCTCAACTATATAGTTTCATTACAGTTGGTGTCTGCCAAAATATGCATGGATGCGGATCTATAACCAAGGTCATGTGCATCCTACCAGCAGCTCTACCCAAAAGGAGAGTGATTCTCTATCCTACAGAATCATTATGGCAAGTCCATAATACTGTGCTTTTACTGGGCCATTTTTTCATCCCCCTTCCTTATCCCCTGGCAAGACCCTTTCTGTTGCTTCAGCCAGTAGTTTTAATTTTAACTCCTCATCACAGGAAACTAGAGAAAAGACCATAGGAATAGAGAAGGACAATAGACAATAGTAGAATATAATTTACATTTGCAAACTTAGATGTGTTGGTATATAACTGTAATCCCAGCAAGCCAGAGGTGGACACAAAGTGATAGAATGTTTAAACTCATCTATACATTTAAACTCAGCTACACAACAGAGGATACTGAGGCCAATATGAGATGGCTACGTGACCTTTTGTCTCAAAGGTGAATTAATAAATAAAACTTTCAGAGTGTTGATTTATGACCACTTGAACACATGCAATATTTCCAAGTTAGTATGAGAACAAACCCATTGCATACAAGATGCCAGAGCTCCATACTTGGAAAAACAAAATATAGCCTAATGATGGGGATCAAATCTACATCTATAATTACTTGCTTGTCATAA
Source organism: Uromys caudimaculatus (assembly GCA_028551405.1). Lineage (NCBI taxonomy): Eukaryota > Metazoa > Chordata > Mammalia > Rodentia > Muridae > Uromys > Uromys caudimaculatus. The sequence continues at coordinate 91,237,040 of CM052711.1, read as the reverse complement.
AACAAATTGCTCTTTTGAACCTACAGTTTGTATTGAAATAATGCAGGTGGAATACACACCTTGTTAGTTTTAGATTTCTAAGAAACAGCATGGAATGGGAGAACTAGGGCAGTGGACATAGTTTAGCTATGTTTCAGACAGCTTCGGAAGTATACAGGAGGAGTGAATGCCTATTAAAACATATGAGACAGGCTGTGTTTCATTTTGTCTAAAGTCCCATTTAGCTACATTGTATATACTGTATGAAAAAATTTATATGTGTCTCCCATATTGGATTCTCTAAAATGCTCTGAATGAGACTTGCTAACTTATGCTAGCTGACTCTATGAAAAAGAAGAAAGACTAAGTATTTAATAAGATTCATGACTGAAAACTTACTTCAAAGACAAAAACTATTAATACAAGAACTACAATTTGGACCCATGATGATTATTTAAATTCCTTAAGAAGTATTTTGGTGTATTTTAAAGGAGATGTGATTAAGTTCTCACTTTAGGTTTTCTTCATGATGAATGAAGATCTAGTTTCCCAAGATGTGTGAAATGAATGAATTCACATTTTTTTTCAATGGAAAAATATTTCCTGTGGTAGATGCTATAAATAGACACAGAAATTCTATACAATGTCATGTATCAAGATATTGACAGTTTATGTTCAATTAATTTTATAATTGTATTTTAAAGCCAAACTTTAAAAGGAAGCAATGGGCATATTTGGGACATTTTGAACAGATGACAGGAAAGCAAGATGTAGTATAATTTCAGTAAATAAATAAATAAATAAATAAATAAATAAATAAATAAATAATGTTAAAAAATAAGGTTAAAATAATACTGGGTCCTTTTTGCAACTTCAGACAGAAAGAAAAGACACAAAACACAAATAAGAAACAATACTGGTAAAAATTTAATTTTATATAAAAAATGGGGTTAAATAGTCTTATGTATCACTAACTGAAATAAATATTTCTGATAAGTTCCAGGGAATATAAGTTTCACATTACTTTCACAATTTCAGATTTCCCTAGTGTATTTTTCAAAATCTAGAAAAAAAATTACACTGTCTATTACACTTAAATATAATCATATTATAACAATAGATTCACATGAGAATTATCAATTTATCAACTTCCCTCAGTAGGTTGAAATGTTATCAATAAGAGAATATAATTATTAAAATATTTTGTATGGGATACTGTTCTTACACATTAGTGAGGTACAATTACTCTTCAAGATTTCTCTGTAAATTTCTCTGCATCTTCTAATTATTTTGTTTAGTTTTTTAATTTCATTATCAATATGTTACTTTTTCTCTGTTTAGAAATACTAAATACTTCTTGGTGACACCATTTGAAAGTCATGAAAGTTTATTATTGATTGATGTTTTTCTAAAATTGGTATTTTAGAATATAAAGAGAATATAAGCTCTAAGGCCAAAATCCATTCATGTAACACAAAACACACAGCAGAAGTAAATTAAATGCAAAGAGAGAATCAACAATATTCTTCTATCTGAAGAAAAATTTACAAAGACATGACCTGCATTTTATTTTAAATAGAAAACTCAGCTCTGATGAAAGAAAATGACTTGGTCCCACCAGGCTATCTAACTTCAGCCCTAGGATTCCATGATTTCAGTGGAAAGACTGAATTGACGTTTGTGCTTTGACCTAATTATGCCTAATTGTTCCTGGCTTTATCAAGAAACATTAATATTTAAATAGTTACGAATGAAGTAAATCAATACAGATTTGTAGACATTAAATTATAAAATCTTATATAATCATATGAATGGAATAATAGCAAAGAAATATTATATAGTGCCTATGATCAGCAATTGTAATATTAATCAATCTCACAAGAGTAACAAGTAGAATGATTTACTTACCCTGGCTATACTTGGATAAAATTCTGATGGAATTGTATCATGCAGGTAGAACTGAAACAGCAAAAGTAACAATTATAATATGGGAAATCAGATGTAGTGTAAAATTATATATTAAATAAGCTAAGTATAAGATTGCATTCAGTATAGAACAACTTTAATAAAGAACTAATGATATAAAGTTTAGTGTTATTAATCAGATGAACAAAAGGAATTTAGATAAGATAACTTTAATAAAAGAGAAACACTCTGTTTTACATCTGCAATCCAACCATTTGGGAGGCTAAGTCAAAAGGACCATGAAAAGGCCTAAGTGCTTGAGTTCTAGGCCAACCTCCATAGAAAAACCCTGTCTTAAAGTACATACTAAAATGAGTCAAATAACAAAACTCAACATCTGAAGAAGGAAAAAAATCAGGAAAAGTAGAAAAAAAATCAAGTAAGGAGAGATAGTGAGAAAAAAAGGGAAGGAAGACAGAAGGGAGTTCAATCATCATGATTTATGTCAGGTAAACAGAGATTGGGAGCAAACATGGGATTCCTGTCTATCAATCCACTGGAGAATTCTACACACATATCACTTTCCTAAAAAAAGTAACAAACCATGAATAGAAACAAGAAAGCCCAAATTTCTAGAATTATTAAAACTTAGTCTTCAGTTTAAAATATTTTCATGTAAAAAATAGACTGGCTTTTTTTTGTTGTTTGTTTTTGTTTTGTTTTGTTTTGTTTTGTTTTTCTTGTGAATGCTTCCCCACACAGTGAATTAGGACAGTGAAACCATGACACAGATATTCAAAATGTTTTAAATACATAAATATTTTTATCAGTTAACACATATGTAATAAAATCATCAGGATACATTTAGAAGTATATAAATATCAAAAAATATTTTAACACATCTAAGTTCATTTAGAGAATGAATTGATGTTCTACATTACTGAAATATTAGCATGATAATGCTTGCCTGTAATCCTAGTACTCCAGAGTATGCTGGGAGGACTGCTTCAAGTTGAGGGAAATTTCGGCTACAGATTGAGTTTCAGGTCAACCAGAGCCGGTTCTTGTCTCGAAAATCAAACAAAAAGCTAAAATTGAGGCCAATAAAACAAAGAGTAACTAAACATGAACTTAACTAATTGAATTAATGAATAAAGAAAACAATTTCTTATTCATTACATTTGTAGAGTAATTAAACTAATTGCATCAGTTTAAGAAATTCAATACGGCTTTTGTTCCTGCCAATAGTCTTAGTGACATTTCTAAATTTATCTGGGATTTAAGACAATGCTCACCTATTAGTTCCTAGAGACCATTATACTAAAAATAGAAAGAACAAGAAATCAATCAAATCAAACCCACCACTATTAATTCTTATATAGATTCCTGAAGCTTCTAGTTTTTCTCGAGTTTCTGAAAGCACAGCAATAGTTGCAAGAAATGTGATTTTTACAGAGTTACTCATACAATGGGAGAATAATTCAAGCTTCTTTTTGTCAGAGAACTACAGAATTTTTCTCTTCCAAGGTTGAAAGACATTTTAACAAGTGTCTTGGATATACTTATATAAGCAAATAATAGATGTTTTAAAAGTATATCATGAAATAAATTAAAATAATTTAAATACAGATACAGATTTATAAGCAATGTCATGGAAAATGCTATGTTAGAAATCAAATGCCTAGTAATAATTTCTTATATCTTTATTTAAATGTTTTGAAAAATTGTATGTATGAAAACTTTAGAATAAATACAATAACACCTAAGGTCACTATGAGCCCAAATATTAATAGTACATTATACATTGAATGTATTTGCAAATGATATTAAGAATGATAAATGTAGTGTTTTCTTGGAAATCCAATTGACCATCTAATAAGAAATTCCATGTAAGGGGAAGAAGAAACTGAATTAGAGTAGTATTAATTTTAATTCAAATCCCATGATGGATAATTTCATTTTATCATGAATTCACAGATTTTAGAGATTTTAAAGATTCATTTTATTGTAAATAAGGGTTCTTTTTACACATTTATATGGAAAATGTACATTTGTATACATATATGTACAAGTATATATGTAAAACTGTAAGTTTATACAGAATCCATCTTGGCTTTCAGGGTAAATATCTTCTTCACAGTTTTTTCTAAAGTTGTTACAGGACTCAAGATTCTGTGTACTACTCTGACAGAAGAACTGAGTTCAATTCTTACATACAAGTTTAGTGGCTCATAGATAATGGTAACTCTAGCACCAAGAGATCTGGAATTCTTCTGGATTCTATGGACACATGTACTCACATTGACATGATCACACATGGACACATGTTTATACCTAGTATTTAAACATTAAAATAACATATTTCAATTTGTGTTTTATAATTATTAGTTGGAATATGGATCTTTGTCAAAAGTATCAAATTGGACTCCAGCTATAAATCTACTTTGTTTGATGTTACTGGAGGTGTTTGATTTAAGGATTTTAGTGATTAAGCTTTAGTTTTTTCCTTGAAATTATACATACAAAATAATAATTGTGATATCATTGCATGTTCAAATATATTAATCTTGGAGAATCCAAAAATAACCCAGGAGCCAGCACTATAATTTTACTACTAATATTATTATTTCTATCTACTACCTCATAAATGCTAATGCTGGTTTTTTAAATTTTCTATTGTATTTTTTAAACAATGTATATATTTTTATATAGTGTATTCTGCTGATTTTATTTTTTAAGATTTGTTTCTGGTATGTATGTGTAAAAGTAACTGTTATTCACCAGATGAAATTGTCATCTCAGTAGCTTGTTGCTAAATAACCCCAACATTTCTATTTCTTAACTCCAACTGGCTGGATCAACTCAGATGTTTTGGCCTCAACTTCTCTCCAAGCTGACTGATTCAAGCCAGTTTCTCTTGGCTTCTTCTTGAGTTTCTCTCAATGGCCTCAATGTAATTCTGGTAATCTTTTCTAATCTTCTGGTTCTTCTCATTCTCTGGATGCAACCTGTCTCTATAAAACTGTCCTGCTAAAATAGCCTGTCAGTTTGGGGCATTGCAGCAAACAATATGAGCCATTTTTTTTTTTTTTTGTTTGGTCAGCCAGGAGGTATCAAGCAGGCAAGAAAATCAAAACTAATAATTTTTGTTTATATACCTGCTATAAAAGGAAGTGAAGCTTTGGATATGAACACGTATATATTGATTACACTATCTCCAAAAGTTGAATGTTGCAAGTTAACCACTAGTGTGTGTGTGTGGTCTTTTATGCTCGGTGCCAGTGGGAATAATATTGAAAAAAAGTGCCCTAACTTCTCAAAAATTTATTGTGCATCCAGTCATAGTAGATGGAGATAGCAAGGAAGAAATAAAAATCATGGCATATGTGAAAAAGGAGATGCAAATTACTACAGGGAATAGAATTGCTCAACTGTTGTTGTTCGCTTTCATCCAGGGCAAGACTTCACTAAAAGGAAGAGGGCTTTTGGAACTACTGTAAAACTTGTGTGTGGCAAACAGTGGTTAATGATCTGAAACACAAATTAAGTTACAAATGAACATTGATGACATAGAAAGTTTGGTGGATACAGGACCTGATGTTAATATATTTTCTCAAAAGTCTTGGAATCCAGATTTGCTACTTAAGAATTGTTTACAAAAGTTTACAGGAGTTGATAAATTATCAAAATCAGACAGTTTACCAACTGATAGATTGCCTGTGTAGAACCAAAAGTATACACAGGGAAGTTGAGATCTTACGTGGCCAACATACTCATAAACATATGGGGGAAGGAATCTTTTACAACAATGGAGTACCCGAATTATTATTCCTGCTATTCCAGGAACATAAAATAATGAAATTAGACATGATATGGTAGATGATCTTGGGGAAGGTATTGATATGGGTGATCGAGAACAACCTGAAGTTATGCCCATTATCTAAATACAGGACATCACAGGGACTGAGTTTCCAAATTTATAAAAGAGGCCTCAGCTTACATATCAACAGCCTTTACCCTAAAATGTTTTCCAAACTGACCTGTATGAGAAGAATAGTGGCCAATAACAAAACACAAATTGTAGGCCCTTGAACAACTCGTACAAGAATAGCTGGAGGCTCAACATATAGAAAGGCTACCAAACCATGGAAATCCCCTATGTTTGTTCTAAAAGAGAAATCAGGAAAATTGAGGATGATAACAGATTTAAGAGCAGTTAATAAAGTAATTCAACCAATGAGTCTTTCTCAGCCTGGACTTCCTTTATCATCTTTCTTACCAAGATAATGGCCAATAATAATAATTGACTGGAATGATTGCTTCTTTATTGACTGAATGATTGCTCTTGCATGAGCAGGATAGGGAAAAGTTTGCTTTCACAATACCTACTTTGAATAATAGTCATCCACTAAAGAGATACCACTGGAAGATACTTCCAAAAGGAATACTTCATAGTCCAATGTTATATTAAAATCTTGTGCAAAAACCATTAGAAATAATTCATAAGCAATTACTTCAATCGATCATTTATCAGTGTACAGATGACATTCTGTTGGATGATTCTGAAAAAGAAGTTTTAGGAAGTATATATAAGGTAACAAAAAGAATTCTGCCATACTGTGGGTTACAGATTACTCCAAAATAAATACAAAAAGAAAATTTACTTAGTTGGGTTATAAATCAGCCAACAAAAAGTTCAACCACAAAAGGTACAGTTCCATTGGGACCAATTGCAATCTCTTAAGAAGTTTGAAAATTAATAGAAGACATTAACTGGCTAAGGTCTAAGTAGACATATGAGTTAAGTAATTTGTTTCAAACATTACAAAAGGATTTTCCCAGTCCTGTGTGTCCCATATGGGGACAGAGTGACATGGTTCCTGTCCCTGTGATATGACCCCAGGATAAGCCTCCATGAATGTCAATGCCTGCTGTAGGCCTAAGGTTTGTTTGTGTAATAGTGTACATATTTTCACATTCTGCCAAAGAATGTCCTCCCTGTTAATGTTAATGACTGAATGAGAATTAGAAACAGCATAAGTACAAGAGATGAGAATATGGCTATGTCTTAGAAAAATGGTAAATACTGGGACCTTCAGCATAGTCCTTAGGGCTATGGGAAAGAGCTCTAAATATATGAGTTTGAAAATATATAATTTCGCAACTATGCAAAAATATAAGGATGCAATATGCATTAGGAGGGACTTCATGAATCTAAAGAAACAAAGGCAACTACACTGTGAGACATCTTGTGAGAAAGATACAAAGGCTGGAAGATTCCGGAGTTCTAGGTCAGCCTAGGACAGAACAAGTTTAGTTCTAATTGTGGTTGAAATGGTAATTTCAGGACAGTGTCCCACCCAATGCAATCAGCTTATCATCAGTGCATAATATAGGCAGATGGATCTCTGAATTCTTTTGCAATGTTAAGAAAAAAATGCTTGCTGTCTCTTAATTATCAAAAGGCTGGGTTCATTGGACATTGACTTATAAGATAATCAAAAAGGAAACTTGGAGTAAATGACTGGAATAATATGTAAAATAATAGACTGGACCTGTGTTCTTCAGATTAGCTATCCAGAAAATTTTTAGGATAAAAAGATAGAACAACTTGGAGAACTAACACTCATACACATACACACACACACACACACACACAGAGAGAGAGAGAGAGAGAGAGAGAGAGAGAGAGAGAGAGAGAGAGAGAGAGAGAGAGAGCGAAAGAGAAGCAACTAGGACATGGGCAGAGAGTTCTCTTAGAATAGCATGCAGAACACAGGTCATCAGCTTGGATCCATAAATTGGCTTAAAATGATTATTTTCACTGCTCCCAGACACCACTTCTCTGAGGTTTAACAGTTGAAGCAGAATAAGCATTAACTTTTGTAGAATAAAGACTGCAAGAGGCATATGTGGATCAAATTGATCCTAAACTTGATTGTATTCTGCTTATTTTACCTTCAACTTATTCTCCTACTGAACTCCTTATGCAAAGGGAAGATTGATAGCATTTTGTCTAGGCTCTGACCCACAGTTACATGGCAACAGTCAGGTGTGCTTGACTAACTATAAAAGGTACTGCTTGCCCCTTCCTCTCTCTCTTGTCTTCTTGTTCTCACTTTGTCCTCTGTCTTCTTTCCCCCTCTCTCCCCATTCCCCTCCCTCCTCTCTCTTCATTTGCTCATTGACATCCTCTACTCCTCTATTCTCTCTGTCTCTGCCTTTCTCTGTCTCTACTATTCTCTCAACTCTCCTCTCCATGCCCTGAATAAAGCCCCTGGTCCCTCAGGGGGAAGGGATGCCTCAGGACATGAACCCACAGAGGTACCCCCTTCCCCTACACCTTACCGCACACACACCAAACATTTTCTATCATTTTATAAAACACAACAGATAGTATTATGGAATGGATTTCCTTAGTTCATAAACAAAGTAAAAAAAAAAAAGGAAGACATATATATATATATATATATATATATATATATATATATATATATATATATATATATGATTTATTAATTAGTTATAAAAGATGGAGTAAGATTATGTCAATTGTCAGGAGCAAAACCAGCTGAAATTGTAGTACCTCTTACAAATCATGAGATTATGTCATTTTGGATGACAAATGAAGATTGGCAAAGAGCTAGTAGTACTTATTTGTGTAAAATTAGTAACAAATATCTGAAACATATATAGATTATAAGAACTAATTTGATTCTGACATGTATAGTAACGAGAACAGTTCCAGAGGTACCAACATTTTATACTAATGGAAAAAACATAGGAATGGTAGGTTATAAGTAAAATAAAAGCAAGTTAGTCAAAATTCCATATATAAATAAATCATTCATAAATCAGAATACCTTATGGTATTATTTGATTATTCTGAGTCTCTTACCATAATAAGTGATTATTTATATGCAGAAAGAGCTGATTTGCATATAGAGACTGCTGAATTTGTTCCTGGTAAATAAGCATTAACTTTGTAATTTATACCATTGCAACAAACTATCAGAAGTAGAAACTATTATACTTTACAAGTATTTGGTTTCAAATAAGTTTGGCCAGTCCATTAGCTCAAGAAAATGAGGAAACTGACCAATTACTAATAGGAAATATGTTATAAGCCTCATAATTTCATGAGAAATATCATGTTTATGAGAAAGGTTTAAATAAAAACAATTTTCATCATTTGGTAACAAACCAAAGATATAATAACAACACACACACACACACACACACACACACACACACACACACACACACACACAAAGTCCTACATGTCCTCTATACAATCATAGTCCATTATCTGCTGGTAGTAAGGTTGAAGATATCAAAAGAAATGACATTTTATATTTTGAAGACTCAGAAAACAAAGATATATACACCATTCTATTGACACATATTTTGGATTTTAGTGGACAACTTCTTTAAATCTCAAAAAGGCTCATTGTATAATTATACATTAAGTGAAAATAATGGCAATTATTGAGATATCTACAAAAATTAAATTGGACCATGCTCCCCCACATGTATTCAATAAGATGAAGCAATTCTTTGTATATTTCCATATAAAGCTTGTTACTGGTATACCACACAATCCCACAGGACAAATATTTATAAAAAGAACCCATTACACCTTAAAAGATTTCCATATTTAATGAACAGGAAGAGTAGAAAATCCTGGGACAGACTAAATAATTATTTGTTAATTCTAAAATGTCTTCTTATTGGTGAAAAGAGTACAACAGCAACTTTGAGATACTGGATTATCAAACAAACAGACACTCAAAAAGCAAAACCTGAGTAATTAACCCAACCAATATATACTATAAGGATATATTGATATTACAATGGAAACCTCCAATAGTTTTAAGATGGGAACATGGTTATGCTTATGTATTTACAGGGATGAAAAAATTTGGTTACCAAAAAAACAAAACAAAACAAAACAAAAACAAAACCTATAAAAATTAGACCTGACCTGGGAAAACCTTTTATCAGTTGAGACATGAGTGTCATCACAAACCAAAATAGCTCAGGTGATTCACCCTCACAGACAATCTGTCTCAGTTACTGACTTCTCCAAAACATGTATGCAAATAAACTTCAAAAATTCTAGCCCAAATGATGGATCAAACAGAAACTGGACAGACAACCCAGACACTTGACAGACAACAAAGAATAGACAGACGACACAGAGACTGAATAGACAACACTGAGACTGGATAACACAAAACTGGGCAAAAAAAAATTAGAGCTAGCTTTTTAAAAGAACTAAATTTCTTTCCTGCTTAGATGCCAAATAGGAAGTCTTCTCCCCAATTTAGCCAGAAGCAATTATATAAGAAGATTGTCATCCCAATCCTTGAAGTTGGAATGGATGGTTTTGGTTGTTTAATATGTTATAGTTGTATTCATCTAGGGTGGGAGATTGTTTTGCATAATTATTGTATGGTGATAGAAATTTAAGGTTGTTTTGTTAGACTATTGTTTGACTATATTGTACATAAGCTGTTTGGTTAAGGTGTGAAGTAAGGTTGAAGTCGTATGGTTCTTTCAATTGTTTCTATTGTGTGTAAATTGATAATGTTAGAGAAAAACAGAGCTTTTAAACAGAAATGAGGATATGAAGTGAAAATTATATGTGTTAGAACCCATACTTTGCTATATTAAAATAGCTAAGAACCTGAGATCAGATAGTTCTTGGATCTATGGAGAGACCTACTATTATGCTAAAGGAACTTAGTAGTAAAATGACTTATTGTTATAACCATAAGACAGTGAATCATACAGCTTTTATATATAAATATAACCTGTCAGACAGTGTATAATGCTTTGGGGTATTGATACACCTTACAGTTCTTTGTTTTTCATTGTTGGTCCTTGCTTAAGAGGCTGTATGATATTGGTTCTCCTTGTCCTTCCTCACTTGTCTTCTTTTGTTATATCTTCATGAAAAACATCACACCAAAAAACTTCTGGAGGTTCTCTGGCAGATTCTTACTACTTTTGCAGACTAGGGTTTATTTCCAAAGAGACATCAGTGGATAGAGACTCATGTCGAGCTTTGATAAGAGAGACTCAGTTGGCGAGGCAGAACCTGTGCGAGGACATGTGATATTTGGAGGGAGTATAAATAAGACCAAATACATAGTGACTGGGGGTGAAGGGAGCTTTGCAATGGTTGTTGGTCTCAAGTTTTCATCTTTGCTGATTTCATTTCATTGAGAGAGGCCCAGAAAAAAAATTTCTACTAGCGTTTCTGCTGGCCTTGGCACCTACTGTTGACTCCTGCCAATTCAGCAGAGGCCTGGTTGTTTCTGCTAGGTCATGACATCACTGCTGACTCATGTTTGGTATCCTGACACTGATGAATACCCTGATATTGCTGATATAGTTGGGAAGTGTTTGCAAATCGATTGAGATCCTGCTGCTGATTCCTGTAAACTGAATTGCTGATTTCCTGACACCACAGATTGGATTTGCTCCAAAGAACAATTTCTAAACAGGTTCACATTTCTTGTATCCTAATAATCTTTATTTTCTACTACTTTGGGTGTGTGGTAGACTAGAAGGGAGGTTCAGGCATTTAAGAACCACTATTTAAGGATGATATTTGAAAAATCAAACACAACGAGTAAGTATACTGCATTAAATAACAAAAGAATTTTGTTAATTCATATTTTGGTTTCTTATAAGTTCCTATTTTTTGAGTAAGTAGACTGAAAAGAACATTTCTTAACAGTAAAGATGTGTGTAAATCTAAAGCATGCAATAGTGAATTGTTAAATTTAAAATTATTTATATGTTCCTTAGGAACAGACGTAGGCAGGTTTTTTTTTTTGATACTTTATTTACATTTCCAATATTTCCCCATTTCTAGGTCTCCTCTTTGGAAAACACCTATCCCCTCTCCCTGCCACACCTCTATGAGGGAATTCCACCTCCCACCCACCCGACAACCCACTCCCTTATTACCACCTTGACATTCCCCTTTAGTGGGGCCTCTCCTCCCCCTGATGGCCAACAAGGCCCTCTTCTGCCACATATGTGGTCCGAACCATGGGTCCCTCCATGTGTATTCTTTGGTTGGTGGTCCAGCCTCCACGAGCACCAGGGGATCAGGCCAGTTGACACTGTTGCTTCCTCCATGGGGCTGCAGACTCCCTCAGCTCCTTCAGTCCCTTTTCCAACTCCTCCATCTGGGACCTCACTCTCAGTCCAGCAGTTACTGTAAGTTAAACTTGGGTATTCCGAACTTTTGGGCTAATATCCACTTATCAGTGAGTACATACCATGTTCATTCTTTTGTGACTGAGTTACTTTGCTCAGGATGATATTTTCAAGTTCCATGCATTTGCCTGCAAATTTCATAAAGTCATTGTTTTTAATAGCTGAATAGTAATCCATTGTGTAAATTTACCACATTTTTTGTATCCATTCCTCTGATGAGGGACATCTGGGTTGTTTCCAGCTTCTGGCTATTATAAATATGGCTGCTATGAACATAGTGGAACATATATCTTTATTACATGTTGGAGCATCTTCTGGATATATGCCCAGGAGTGGAATAGCTGGGTCTTCAGGTAGTATTATGTTCCTTTACCTGAGGGTCCACCAAACTGATTTGCAGAGTGGTTGTACCAGCTTGCAATCCCACCAACAGTGGAGGAGTGTTCCTCTTTCTCCGCATCCTCTCCAACATCTGCTGTGAACTCAGTTTTGATCTGAGCTATTCTGACTGGTGTGAGGTGAAATCTCAGACTTGTTTTGATTTGCATTTCCCTGGTGACTAAGGATGTTAAGCATTTCTTTAGGTGCTTCTCAGCCCTGCGAATTTCCTCAGTTGAGAATTCTCTGTTTAGCTCTGTTCCCCAGTTTTTGATAGGGTTATTTGGTTTTCTGGAGTCTAACTTCTTGAGTTCTTTATATATGTTTGATATTAGCCCTCTATCAATGTAGGATTGGTAAAGATCTTTTCCTAATCTGTTTTGTCCTATTGGTTGCTGTTTTGTCCTATTGACAGTGTCCTTTGCCTTACAGAAGCTTTGCAATTTCGTGAGGTCCCATTTGTCAATTCTTTATCTTAGAGCATAAGCCATTGATGTTCTGATCAGGAACTATCCCCCTGTAACCATGTGTTCAAGGCTATTCCCCACTTTCTCTTCTATTAGATTCAGTGTTTCTGGTTTTATATGGAGGTCCTTGATCCACTTGGACTTGAGCTTTGAGGGAGATAGTAATGGATCAATTCTCATTCTTCTACATGTAGACCACAAGTTGAACCAGCACCATTTGTTGAAAATGCTGTCTTTTTTCCACTGGGTGGTTTTAACTCATTTGTCAAAGATCAAGTGACCATATGTGTGTGGGTTCATTTCTGTGTCTTCAATTCTATTCCATTGATCTACCTGCCTGTCGCTGTACCAATACAATGCAATTTTTATCACTAAGTGCTCTGTAGTACAGCTAGAGGACAGGAATGCTGATTCCCCCAGAAGTTCTTTTGTTGTTGATAATAGCTTTTGCTATCCTGGGATTTTTGTTGTTCAAAATGAATTTGAGAATTGCTCTTTTTAGGTCTATGAAGAATTGAGCTGGAATTTTGATGGGGATTGCATTGAATCTGTAGATTGCTTTTGGCAGGATGGCCATTTGTACTATATTAACCCTCCCAATCCATGAACATGGGAGAGCTTTCCATCTTCTGAGGTCTTCTTTGATTTCTTTCTTCAGAGATTTGAGGTTCTTGTCATACAGATCTTTCACTTGTTTGGTTAGAGTCACACCAAGATACTTTATATTGTTTGTGGCAATTGTGAAGGGTGTCATTTCCCTAATTTCTTTCTCAGCCTGTTTATCCTTTGAGTATAGGAAGGCTACTGATTTGTTTGAATTAATTTTATATCCGG